>JAUTDX010001952.1:0-68595 GCA_030844895.1 Ambrosia x helenae
AAGTATAGGGAGAAAACCCTCCAAATGGAAAAACACCCCAAGAAACTCATTACTTGGTCCATGTTTTGCCACATTCACTCATTATGTTATAATATTCCATAATATTCAAAGGGGCAAAATAGACATTTCCACTACCCCTTTTCTCTCTCTCCCCTATATATATTGTTTCCCCCCTCCCCCTCTTACATTTGTTTTTTCAAATTCAAATCAGAACATAGCTCCTCTCTCTACCCTCTCTTTGTCTCTTCTCTAGAACCACCAACACAACCATCACCATGACCCCTTCTCCTCCAACGAAACCACCACCATGACCCCTGTTTTCCTTATTGTTTGTCTTCATCGGCACAACACACAGAAACATCGCTGTTACTTCTCTCTGGATCTGAATCTTTTGGTGCTTACTGGTAGTGAGGACAAACCGGGAAAGAAGACTCTTCATCGACTGTAAAACTCGTTGAAAAAACTGCTTAAAATCTCTTTCTTGCAGAGGTATATCGACATTCATTCATCATGTTTAATTAATATAATAATAACTTATTATTTTAATTGAAAGCAAATGTATATCGACATACATTCTTGATGTTGCTTTGCTTTGTTTAAGTGAAAGCATATGTCTGTACACTATTAAATAAATTAATATGTTAGTTAAAAGTTTATTTTTAATTAATATTTTTAGCTGTTCTGTTATTAATTAATATTTTAATTAATATTAAAGGTTTTTTTTGATTTGGAACTTTGAAACTTGATTGTAAGTTATTATTACGTTTTGATTGTAAACTTTTGTGTTTTGGTTTTAAAGGATATTTTTCATCAAGAGGTTGTCGATTCTCTTACCAGATCCAAAAAAAAAAGGTTTAAATATGACGGTGGCCATGACATTTATGTAAATTTACTTGAAAAGTTTTTAAATATTATTTGTTATGTTGAAATATACACCTATACACGTAAACTTAGTAGTTTGCTTATAAATTTTGAAATGTGTTTGTTGTTAACAAGATTTTTGTCTACATGTAAGTTGTTATGTTTTGATTTTTGTAAGTTGTTATGTTTTGGTTTAGTAAATAGGTTTTTGGTTTTGTTAGAATAATAAATAACAGTTTTTGGATAGTTTTTGGTTGCATAGCAAGTGTTCGATCAAATGCTTGAATGAAAAAAAAACTTACGTTAAAACTTTTCGATTTATTATTATTATTGGTATTATGTTTAATATTATTTTGGCAAGTGAAAGTGTTATGAACTCGTCTAGGGTGCATGTCTAATTTTTTGCGGTCCGAGTCTTGTATGCTGACACACGTTAGTAATGCTAACATATGCTAGTATATTCCCAACTAACAGGTGTTAGGGTCCATATGACATACGTTTATTTTCAGTAAAACATATGTTTTAGAATATGCTAACACATGCTACTGATGTCTTTCAGTAAAACATATGTTTATACACATGTTAGTGATGCTAACACATGCTAGTATGCCTAACTAACAGGTGTTAGGGTTCATATGACATACGTTAGTATATGCCCAACAAACATGTGTTAGGGTTCATATGACATACGTTATTTCAGTAAAACATATGTTTTAGAATACAATACACATGTTAGTGATACTAACACATGCTAGTATATGCTAACTAACAGGTGTTAGGGTTCATATGACATACGTTAGTATATGCCCAACTAACATGTGTTAGGGTTCATATGACATACGTTATTTCAGTAAAACATATGTTTTAGAATACAATACACATGTCAGTGATGTCTCATTATGTTTTTGGAGAGCCCAATTAACACGTGTTATCTTTTTTGTAGGTGAAGAGATGATTTTGTGTTAAAGATGAAGATGAGTATCAAGAACGAAGCATAGCTAGATCTTTTTTATGTTATTATGATAATTTTTTTGAAATTCACAAATATTATGTTTGTATGAATCGTTTTTTGATATGTTTTATTGTTGATTGTAATGATCGTTTTTATCATTTCTTAAATATATACACATTTTATGTATTCTTTTATTATGTTCTTTTAATATATGTCTGTTAACACATGTTAGCAATGTCTCAAACGAGGTCAGAATTTTGTATCACAAACACTAACGTACGTTAATATTTCGTGCTAGAAAAAGTGTCATAAAGTAGGAGAGAGGTGACTTGACAAGTGTCAAATCAACCTTTTTAAACCTAGGATTTAGAAAATTAAAGTGGCCCACTTGCTTATTTAAGATTACCTTAATGCCCTTATTCCAATATTTATTAAAATGGCCCCTTGCTTTGATTATTAAATACAAATTAATTAAGGACCATTGATCAAACTTGATCAATGGTCACCATAGGGTTTACAAGGTTTTTCCAATAGATAGAGTTTCCATATTATCCACACCCTATAAAACCCAAAGAAAAAAAATTACCGTTCAAAAGAAAGAAGTGGGCAAACGGTCAAAAATTTGACCTTTTTATACAACTCGTGCCACGTGTCACTTTTTGATTGGTTGCTTCTTTTCAAACTCGGCGTTATTTGGATAAAGCCCCCGCCCTTTTTTTAAAAATAGCGCCGGTATGTTTCGGTGTTACCGGGCGCTATTTTTTAAAAACCCACACAATAACGCCTCACTACGGGGTGTCTAAGTGTTTTTTTTTTTTTTTTTTTTTGTAGGAATTGATGATGCATTGGACACCTTGTCAGTTTTTGTGGTCACTGTCAGAATTAATGGTTGTAGCTGACAGGAAGAAGTGTTGCTGTGTTGATGTTGAGTTGCTGTCCAGGAGCCCAGTCCAAGATGTTCAAAAGATATGTTGTTGGACTTTGGCCCAACATTGAGATTTGTGGGTAATATTATGAATGGGCTTTAGTCATGAGAGAAGTCCATATTAAAAGCCCATGATCCAACTTGAGAAGATGTTATCAACTTCTCTCATCCTGTAAACAAGTTTTAGGTCAAATATTGATTTCCAGATTCATCTTGAATTTGTAAATCAGGTGCCTGTGTAGATCTTGTAGTGAAGGTTATCTTCGTGTAATCTTGTGTTTGTTTAGAGTGGTTGCAAGAGATGTCTTGTATTTGAGTATTATTGTTAGGGTTTGAACCATTCCGAGTTGGGATCTTGAAATATATGTGTTTTCAATATGCCATGTTTGTGACAACATGCCTTTAGTATGTTGGTATTTTTGGATGATTAGAATGTTTGCGTACAATGGGTAATTTATAAAAATTTAATGTGATAAGAGAAGTACTAGTATGGTGTAGTCGCTATTACTTTTGGATGATTAGCGTGTATTTTGATGTTTTCCGGCATTTGTCATTCGATTATATTCATGATGTATCAATTGTTTAATTTATAAACAAGCAACACAAAGTAAAGAGACTAAATAAAGAATTGACATAAATGACTACTAAATAATAATAACAATAACAATAATAGTTGTTTTCCAACACCTATGATAACTTTCTTGGTTTTAAAGTTGTTTTATCAAGAAATTACCATTTGTTTTCCCCAGCAACCAAACCACAATACCGACATCTTTATTGTCACTATGGCGTGGAGTTAAGTTCAATCCAAGCATAAACCCCAATACAGAAAAACAATATTTTAAATTTAACTCACAACTAATCTCCAAAAACACAAATTTCCAAGCTCAAAGCGTCTGATCATCCATCATGGTTCTATCTTTCCAGCCACCAACATCTTTAATTGCTTTTATACGCTAAACACCAACAAATACTTGCACCATAAAAATCTCATTATTTTCATATAAAAATCCACTCTTACTAAAATTATTTGAGCAAATAAAAAAAATGAATTCTAGCTTTTACTATTTAACCTAAGAAACTAATAAATTGAAGAACCCACTTCCTCTACAGTGAGATGATAGGCTAACGAGATATATTGGAGTGAGTCATTATTGATTCATTAGCAATTACTATAATTATTAAACCACTGAAAACATGGGATTCTAGTTTACCTGGAAACATATGGATTTGGATTGTAATTTATTGAAAAGGGTCAACTGGGTAACAAGCTTTATTTAAGAAGCGAAAAAAGGAAGGGAAAATGGCTAAAATGGCCCGTTGACCGTGCGTTTTGCATAAATGGCCCTCTCCCGGCTCTTTGAGAGACCGGTCACGGTTTCCAAAACGGCTGAACCGTCTTCCGAGAGCCTTTGGTTTCCAACCAGTAGGAACCTAACACGTGGCGTTTACGATCCCGATGTCTGCCACCCGTCTCCCGTGGGGCCCTTGAGACGTGTCAGGGCCGCAAAGCCGTCTCCGGTGGGGTCCTGAGACGCTTCACCAACGGCTCAATTGAAGCCGTCTTCGGCTCGGCTTATAATAAAATAACATACCCGATCCCACGGGAGACGGTTCATGAGCCGTTTCATGTCTGAAAATCCGTCTCCGGTGACGTCTTTTTAAAAGTTGTCAACCGTCTCCTGAGACGGTTGGGGGTAGGAAAAAGACGGCTTCCGGTACCGTCTTTGTACTGTTTCTGCACCGACTCGGTGCCGACCGTCGTACATTGCCGGAGACGTTTTCGGTGATGTGACGTCGATGACGAACCGTTTGTTATAAAAATTAGTAAATTTTGTAACAATTTAGTTTGAATTTTTTTCTTGTATTCCTTATTTTTCTTTCAAAGTGTTAAAAAAAGTTGTGTTTTTAAAAATGGTTAGTTTTATAATCTATAGTGGATGCAGGTGGGAAGTTGTCAACGGTCGAATGGAATACGTTGTTGATAGTAGCTGTAAAAGACGTGGTTTTGAAATTGATGCAAATATCTCGTATCTTAGTTTTTTAAATGTAGTTTCCGATGTGTGTGAGATTCCAAACATTACAAGGTTTATCTTATAAAATGTCAGCTTTCGATGATGCAATCGACATTTTTAATGATCGTGATGTATCTTTTCTTTTTAAAGTTGCTTTGCAAAACCCCCATGAAGTATTGAAGTTGTATGTTGTAGATGAACCAGGTGTGGGTTCGTCTAGTAATGCTCATTTAAATGAGGTACCTTCAAATGATTCAAAAGTCCCTGATCTAAATGTGTCTTTAGAAAATTTTGATCATTACACACCATATGGGTGTTTTGGAAATTTCGATGATGAGAAAGCTGAAAATGAAGAATTTTATGGAAAGCCAAGTCCTGAATTGTTTTCAGAGATAACCAAAACCTCTTCAGTTTTTTCTGAAGGTTCTGTATTTCGTAACAAAGATGAATTGAAATTGCAGTTAGGAAATTTTTGTTTGTCAGAACGTTTTTCCTATAAAGTCGACAGGTCATCTAAAACAAGGTACGAAATTTCATGTGTAGTTGATGATTGTGATTGAAATTTAGGTCACGTTCTGTCCCAACTTCAGGCACGTTTTATGTTACATTTTTTAACAACAACCACACATGTTCTAAAACTCAAACACATCCCTATCTTCGTCAAGCTAACCCACAAGTAATTGGTAGCATACTGAAGTACCAATTACGAGATGCCAGATGTGTTTATCGTGGAAACGAAATAGTACAAGATTTTCGAGAAAGATTTAAGGTTGATATATCATATACTCAAGCATGGCGTGGGAAGTGTCGTGCACTTGAGCTTTTGCAAGGAAGTAGCAAACAATCGTTTTCTGAGCTTCCATTCTACTGCTATAATTTGCGAAATGCAAATCCAGGGACTGTTACTGAGATTAGAACTGATGAAGACAATCGTTTTGAAATGCTTTTTATTGCCATTGGTGCAACGGTCAGTAAAATATTTTTACCTATTTTTATACCAACTTAAATAAATTATTGTTGTTTTGGTTTACTGAAGTCTAAAATTTATCTGTTTTTCATTTTATTAAATAGATTCGGAGTTTTCTTCTGTCTTTAAGACCGATCATTATTATAGACGCGGCACACTTAAAAGGTGAGTTTAAGGGAACGTTGTTCCTTGCTGTTGGCATGGATGGTAACAACTAAATTTTACCCGTTGGATATGGTATCGGCAAATCCGAGGACGGTGAGAGTTGGACGTGGTTCTTATCGAAACTTAAAGAGTGTATCGGTGAGCACCCGGATTTGGCGATCATATCTGACAGAGCCAACTCAATAGATTTGGCAGTACGGACGTTGTTTCCTAATGCCTTTCACGGGTTGTGTTGTCGACATTTGATGGTGAACTTAAAGTTACCAAAAAGCAGAAAGAAGGATTTAGAGACACTGTGGTGGAACACTTGTAAAGCTTACCGGGTGTCTGATTTTGAAGAAAGTTTTAACGCACTGTGTGCAGCCGTACCACGGGTTAGGAATACTCTATTGAGTATCGGTTTTCATAAGTGGTCAAGAGCACACTGTTCGGGAAAACGATATCATTATATGACATCTAACAGTGCAGAGTCAATAAACGCCTTATCTAAGGACGCACGAAAAGTTCCAATCACCCATTTGGTTGAATTTTTTAGACAAAAACTTCAACAATGGTATTACGAACGCCGAAATGAGGCTATTCAAAATAAACACGTACTGACTCCTTTCGCGGTACAAAAAATTATTAAAAAGATTGAAGGGTCTAGAACGTGGAAGGCTTATGGCGTTGGGGTTAACACTTTTCAAGTTCTAGACGGTAACAAAAATGGTTTTGTTGATCTGTCTAATGAAACATGCAGTTGTTGTGTTCCCCAGATATCTGGTTTCCCATGTGGCCATATGATTGCAGTATCAAAATTATTGAAGGAAAAGGACTGCAGTCATTATACATCATCTTGGTATAGCAACCAGTTATATAAAACAACATATGAAGAGGCCATTTATCCTTTACCCCACAGGTCTGAATGGGAGACGCCAGAGTATTTGATTCCTCTACAACCACCACATATCACAAAACGACAGTCGGGACGTCCTCGTGAAAATAGATGAATTTTATCGAGAGGCGAGGAACCTACGCCTGTATATTGTAGTCGTTGTAAAACTTACGGTCATCAACGTGACCGATGTTCAGCTCCTGTTGCCTCACGATCAAAATCTGCCAGGCGTGGTTCAAAGAAAGAAAATCGAATAATTATTAAACAAATAATTTAAAGGGATTGTTTTGTTTAAATTTATAAAACCGTAACCCCAAAAAGTAGAGAACACATGACCTTAAACAAATAATGATTTAAACAAATAATAATAGGGATCCCATAAAAATACAACAACTAAACTATTATAACAATTACAATATACAAACAATAATAATTCACGAAGTCGTTCAACACGTCGAACACCTAGACATTTCCGTTGCTTGGACCGCCGAGACATTAACTCCCAGTGTGCTTTATACCCACTGTCCAGTCTCATGTCGAACACCGAGACATTTCCGTTGCTTGGACCGCCGAGACATATTTTCCCAGTGTGCTTTATACCCACTGTCCAGTCTCATCTTCGTCATCCTTAATACATAAATATATGTACAGAAAGATGCTTACCAACGGTCCAGACAAGACAAAGAACAAACTCTCCTAAATATCACATCCGACCGTCTTGTACATGTAAAAGACGGATGATCCAACAGATCATGATAGAGATTTAGGAAGAGGATGAACTTGCCAATAAAATAGACTACCAGATCGTAGATGCAAATTACACGGGTTAACCCACGTGTAGATGCATCAACAATCCAAGTAGTATTATGTAGATGTAACAACAATCCAAAAATTCTAAGACTATATTTAGACGAGGAGGTAGGTTTGGGTTGGAAAATTAAAGGGTTTAAAAACGTCATTAGTTGGAACGGTGATCGTGTTTTAGATTTATAATTCATGAGAGACATTGGTTATAAATTTCATCAACCATAAGTGGACATTTATACGAACCGTAGAGCCGCTATAACTCTTACCAAGACGGTTCCCTTGAGCCGTTTCACGGTTCCCTAGGGGCAACCGCTTGTGCCGTTTCATGGTTCCCGATGGGGCTTGGTTTTTTTCAAATATTTGATTATTTAAATTTACAACAAATTAACATTAGAAATTATAAAATTCTATAAGAAACAAACATCTTTACAGCAATGTCACTAATCTATCTTTTCTATAGGCTGAAAGCTCGTTTCCCACAACATTGCAAAACATTTTATCATTACATCCGGTTTCCTCTTTTTCTTGCGAAGCCTTTTTCGCTTTACTTCTCGCTAACTCCGACCGAAACCTATCCATCACTTCAACCTTTCGCTCCAAATGTCTTCCCAAGTGATTGGACATCAACTTAAGGACAAAGAAAACCCGGGATGTAGATTTTGATATTGATGATGATAATTTAGGAAAGCGGGGAGAGGAGCAAAAACTTTCAATTGAAGGGGAAACATTTTATCATTACATCCGGTTTCCTCTTTTTCCTGCGAAGCCTTTTTGGCTTTACTTCTCACTAACTCCGACCGAAACCTATCCATCACTTCAACCTTTCGCTCCAAATGTCTTGCCAAGTGATTGGACATCAACTCAAGGACAAAGAAAACGGGTGAAAGGGGTGTGGATGTTGATGATGATAATTTAGGTAAGCGGGGAGAGGAGCAGAAACTTTCCATTGAATGGGATTAGATAAATCCCAAAGGCTTAGGTTTAAAAAGTGGCATAATTTTAACCGAAAAAATATTCCGGTTTTCTGAAACTCAAAAACACGTCGAATAATCAAAAAGATATATGCCTTGAACCGTGTTGAATACTTTAGAAGATATGTTTCCTTTGAATATTTGAGAAGATTTTGTTGGATTTGGTAAAACATTTTGGCTTTGATTAATTGAAGGAGATGATAGTGGAAAGAAAGATAAATGTGTTTTTTTTTTCAAACAAACCTACATATTTATACCCAAACTAAATTTGAAAAAAAAAATTAAATTTATTAATGGCTGGAGACGGTTCAGCCAAAAAGGATTCGGCTAAGCCGAGCCGAAGACGGCTTCAATTGAGCCGTTGGTGAAGCGTCTCAGGGACCCCACCGGAGACGGCTTTGCGGCCCTGACACGTCTCAAGGGCCCCACGGGAGACGGGTGGCAGACATCGGGATCGTAAACGCCACGTGTTGGGTTCCTACTGGTTGGAAACCAAAGGCTCTCGGAAGACGGTTCAGCCGTTTTGGAAACCGTGACCGGTCTCTCCAAAGAGCCGGGAGAGGGCCATTTATGCAAAACGCACGGTCAACGGGCTATTTTGGCCATTTTCCCAAAAAGGAATGACCAAATGGGTCAAAAATATTCAAATGCTTGGTGCATATTCTCATAGAGTTTACTCAAATTTAACCTTTTCATACATTTTTCGAGTGATGTCCACAAGTGTGCATCTTAGCTGCTTCACAATGAGAATTATTATAATGTAAATTCTTGGTTTCATTTGAAAAATTAACATGTACATGGTGTTTTAAGTGGCTAAAAAGGGAAGAGCCCACTTCCCAGTCCTTTGCGGTACTCATACTCCACCAAAGCTCAATCACAACAAAATTAATCTGTTACATATGAATGTTCTTTTCTTCTAAAAAAGGGAAATATTAAGATCACCTTCACGTAAATGCTTGTATCATATTGACTCTTGAGTGTGTATTTATTGAAAACAAATCAATACATGGAACAATGACCTGTATATTCCACTGGTAAAGTTCATTTGAATATACAAACTTTAATAAAAACTACAATGAGACACCAACTACATTATAACAAAGCACTAACCTATCCCTACAAAGCCACTCAAAAACTATATTTTGAGTTTCATCAGTCATCCCTTCTGTATGTTTTATACAAACTTAAATGAATTATGTATCCACAAGTTCCAGATACTACACC
Organism: Ambrosia x helenae; assembly: GCA_030844895.1. Lineage (NCBI taxonomy): Eukaryota > Viridiplantae > Streptophyta > Magnoliopsida > Asterales > Asteraceae > Ambrosia > Ambrosia x helenae. The sequence continues at coordinate 9,762 of JAUTDX010001952.1, forward strand.
ACTTCATACTTAAGCTATTGCTACTCGCATCACTGTTTGAAATCCAAAATCCAATAACTTAATTGAAAAAATTAGATTATTTACCAATCTAAAGAGAAGCATCAAATTTGGATACTTACACTGTCCACGACAAAGCAAAGTGGTGAATGAAGCAACTCCTCTTGAAGCATCATTTGATCCTATTTTGTTCCTTAAGCAAATTCAATGGTTCTCTAAACTGTTCTACTATCAAACAGTTGTTGTTGCAACAATCCTTTGACACGAAACAAGGAACTTTCTAAACAAATTACAAAAACTATGAATGGAAATGGAGTTTGAATTAACCAGAACCCATGGAAACATTCAAATAACCCATCTTAAACACGTGAAACTTTGAATAATTTTATGAAACAGTTAGTTGCAACAACCCTTAGTTACGCTGCTGGAAATAAAAAAAGGTAAAAACAAGAAACCAAATAGAATTCTTAGCCATCAACATATAACAGTTCTCTTACAAGACTTAAAAATATGAAGATCCAAATCCTCAATTTTTTTTTCAAGAAATAATACTAATAAAAAAAATAACGGTTAGGCCTTCTGCTAAATCATAAGCTTACCAATAGACAAAGAAAAAAAATAGCGTAATAATTTATAAATTCTAATCAAAACCTTGTCTCCCCTTCCTTCTTAGGCCTTCTTTCTTGCAGTTGTTATTCCACAAATGTGCCCCATGTCTTCCAGTCCATCTAGGCCTGATAAAATTCAGAAACAAACACCAAATGTGTGCATTAAACCTGTTAGAACCCTAAATCATTAAATCCCCAATTGGAAAAGCCCAAATTGTAACATAGAAATTGTAATGCACAAAATCCAAACACACTTTAATTCAAAACCATAGTTAGACTGTGTTGGAAATAATGTGAATGTAGATTTAATTATAATTTAGTGACACTATAATTATATTCTTCATGTGGTGAAATCAAGACAAATAAACATGTTTTATGAGGCTTGAATAGAGTTTTATGGCTAATAAAGGAAATTTAAGTCTCTAATTATGTGAGACTTTTCACTAGCCATGGTTCATGTATACATATGAGGCTTTGTACCTCATTTTGAGACATGAGATACATGGAAAAATTACACTAAAAACTCTTGCAACACACATAACTCTAGAGTAGCAACCAAGTATCGATTATTTTTCAGGCAAGTGGGATAGTCCGGCAGTGCACCATCGTCACTGTTTCGAACCGGTGTACCCTGGGAACAGACAAATAATCTGTTTAAGGGAATTGTGTCAAACACAAGCCCGGTTCACTTCTATGATTTTGTTTTCTTTTTAGATTTTGCTGCAGCAAGTATAGAGATTCTGATGCATGTGAGCTTCATGTAAGAAAGACGTGTGGCGATTACTATGTATACACTTTCTAACAAACTTAACCAAAGTAGTAAACAAACTATCATGTTCTTCCTAAGGAATTTGGGTTCGCGAAAGTTTGTAAGTGTTTTCTTTTGGTACATCGAATTGAGTTACAGTCATGATGAGAATGCAATCTTTAATCCGAAAGATTGTTTGACAAAACGAATTTTTGATCTAATTTTCGGATTCATGGGTTTTGAGTTGTGTTTAGATAAACCGGACTATTAATATTTCTAACATGTGTTTAAACATGTTGAAATATTGAATTTCTAATGAAAGTATTAGAAAAGACATAATATCTGTAAACCCATGTAAAACGTTTGATGACGGTTTCTTTCTAGTAAGCGTATTAGAAAGATAATTTCAAAGTATTTGAAATGTTTACATTTTCTAATGAGAGTATTGGGAAATTAAAAAGGTTTCGAAATATATGGTTTTGAAACATGTATTTCTAACAAGCGTGTTAGAATCGACGACGTTGAAAGAATAACGTGTCATGAAACATTTCTAATAAGCGTATTAGAAATTATTATTTACAAAATCGTAAGTTTTATTTGTAAACTTAGATATTGACTTCTCTAACGGACGTGTTAGAAATTGATGATTTTGTAAAGACAAAATAAGATGTTTATATTTTCTAACAAGTGTGTTAGAAAAGATTATGGTACAAAATACACAAAAGTGTTGGAAATTTATATTTTGAAAATTTGTGAAAATTAAAAAGTTATAAAGTTATTTTGTTTTATTGAATGTTTTAGTAAGAATACTAATTAAAACTCCAAAGTTGAAACTTAAAAATAATAAGAATACCATTAAGTTGGGTCAAATATTCTTAAAGGTTTTAATGGAGTGTTTCAACTCATGGGTTTATCACTACTACAAAAACAGGCATTTGCTATGATCAAATCTGTAGCTAATCTGTAGCAAACACCCCTATTGCTATGGAATTGCTACGGACTTGGTCCGTAGCTATAAGTCTCGTCGCTAATTTATTTGCTACGAATTTTAGCTACCGAAATCATATTTGCAACGGATTTAGCCACGAAAATGGACGTCGCTACTTTAGCTACATATTAGCTATGAAAATGTTTGCTATGACTTTTTTGCTAGGATTTTTAGCTACCAAGTTTTTGCTACGTATTTGGCTATGGAGTTTTTGTTACGAATTTGACTACAGATTTTTACTAAAGTTTGCTATGGTTTTTAGCTATGAAGTTTTTGCTATGTATTTTGGCTACGGACTTTTTGTTACGGATTTGGCTACATATTTTTGCTAAAGTTTGCTACGATTTTTGCTAGCTGTGATTCTATGTATTTAGCTACAAACTATGTTAAATTTTTCCATCGAACTAGCTGCGAATGCATGTAATATTTCACAATTCGTGATTGTTTGTATAGTTTTTCTTTAATTAGTTGCTTGCAAACACTATATTCAAATTTCAATAAATTTAAGTAAATGATACCATAAATATCCAAACGAAATCATACAAATGTAATACAATAGAGATCGAATTATACGAAAATACAATACACTAAATATTTGAATCATATCTTAACCAACATAAGCATATCTAAACAGTTTGTTACAATAGTTGCTCTCATTTAGTTGAGCATTTTCTTCCATCACATTACAATCCCTGCTTTATCTCTCATTCAAACTCGGGTTGCACCTGTAACCAAAATATAAATATGAGTTTATTTAACATTTGTATAGGTTTTTTAATAACTAAGAACAATATTATTTTTTAAAATTTTAAAAATAAGACAAATTTGTCACAAATTTACTGTAACGTATTCATCGTTAATGCCTAAGAAAGTCAGTCAATAGATGATCCATGGTTTTGAATGAATTTACCATCCTTTAGCGACACATTTTTAATACAACACTTTATGGAACAATGTAAAAACTATCATACATGCATAATGTACCTTGTGTCGAAATGGAAAAGTGGACAGACGAGATGCAGCGTCACTGGAGTTCCTTTCTTGTAATAGGCCAACGATCCGTTTTGGCTCATAAAACGGCCACATCGATGCGTTTGTAGTTTGTAATGGTCGATGCCTGGAATGAAATCGATCCGGTAAAAAGAAGCGACAATATGTTTATTCGATGTTTCAGGGTCATCACAATTCACCGGCCTTAGGGATTAGGGAAGATATTAACAGAGAGAGGAGAGAATGTGTGTAGGTTATGATATTCGTCCAAGCCTATATAGAACGGATTCTTTACGTCAGTTGAGTCCCACTCTTGATAATTGGCGATTTATTCGGACGGTTTTGGTAAATAAGACGTGGAGATAATAATGGCGGGAAGGAAATCAGAAATTAATTTGACTTGATTTTGTAGTCTATTTTTATTATATTATTTTATGATTATTAATTATATAGTTATTTTTAATAATCTTAAAACCTTTTCTATCGAGCTCGAGCCGAGCTTGAGCCTAAAACAAAGCTTGTTTATTTATCGAGCTCGAGCCTGGCATGTGAAGTTCATTAGGCTCATCGAGCCTTATTGAGCCTAGTGTAATATTAGTTTTTTAATATTTAATAATATTTATCACTCATTCAAAGTTGTTTAGTAAACGAGCCCCGAGCTCAAAGCTTCACTTATCGAGCTCACTAGCCTAAACAAATTACTTATATTATTTATATTTAATGTATTAACTACTTGATAATAAATAAACCAAGCCCGAGCCGAGCTCGAGCTCGAGCCCTTATAAGTTAATCAAGCTCGAGCCTGGTCGAGCTCGGGCTCGGCTCGGCTCAGATCGTTTCACCCCTAATATTTTTACACACACACACTAGGGGTGTGTCAATTTTGATTTATAAGCAAAACCAAGCTTGGTTTAATTTAAAAATATGAATTTGAGATATTAAGGCATAAAATTGAGGCATAAATACATGAAAAAGATGTATAAATAAATGAAACGGAAGTAAAAAACATGAAATACATTAAATGGATGTATAAAAATAAGAAATATACTAGAATAGAATAGATCAGTTAATTTTGGTTAAACGAAGGTAAAAGAAAAAAAAGATAACTGCTTTTTTGTTAACTAGTTTCAATTAAATTCGGTTTGGTTTTATCAGTTTCAGTTTGCTTCTAGTTACGATTCGATTATTGTAAAATATTCAGAGGAGAAAGAATACAATATACAAATACACTCAATAAACAAAAAAAAAAAATCATATTTGGTCATTATAAGTCATAACGATCCATAATAAGTCTTAATGTATTATAAAAATGATTGTGGTACATTGAGGCCCAATATGGCCATTAAGACTTATACAAGCTATTGACGTCCATTGTGATCCATTATGACTTATACAATCTACTATCGTCCATTGTGATCCATTAAGGCCCAATATGGCCTGTCAAGACATACATGATCTATTATTCTCCATTGTGGTCCATTAAGGCCCAATATGTTCCATCAAGACTTATAAGATCTACTATCACCCATTGAGACTTATTAAGGCCCAATATGGTCTATTAGGTCATATATGATCTACTATTCTCTATTGTGGTCCACTAAGGCCCAATATAGTCCATGAAGAGTTATATGATCTACATTCTCCACTGGGATTCGTTAAGGCCCAATATGGCTTGTTAAGACATATATGATCTATTTTTCTCCATTGTGATTAGTTAAGGCCCAATATGGTCCATCAAGACTTATACAATATACTATCGTCCATTATGATCCATTAAGGCCCAATATGGTCTATTAGGACAGACATGGTCTATTATTCTCTATTGTGGTCCACTAAGGCCTAATATGGTGCATTAAGACTTATATGATCTAAATTCTCCATTGTGATTCGTTAAGGACCAATATGGTCCATTAAGACTTATAAGATCTACTATTCACTATTGTGATCCATTAAAGTCCTATCTGGCCCATTAAAACTTATAAGATCTACTATCATCCACTGTGATCCATTAAGGTCCAATATAGTCCATTAAGACATATATGATATGCTATTTTCTATTGTAGTCCACTAAGCCCGATATGGTCCATTAATACTTATACGATCTACTATCGTCCATCGTGATCCATTAAGGCCCAATATGGTCTGTTACGACATGTATGATCTACTATACTCCGTTGTGGTCCATCAAGGCCTAATATGGACCATTTAGACTTAAACAATATATTATTCTCCATTGTGATCCAGTAAGACCCAATATGGCCCATTAAGACTTATACGATTTAATATCGGCCATTTTGATCCATTAAGACCCAATATGATTCATTAAGACATATATGATCTACTATCTCTAATGTTGTCCGTTAAGTCCCAATTTGGTCTATTAATACGTATACGCTCTAGTATCGTCCATCGTGATCCATTAAGGCCCAATACAGTTCGTTGAGACATATATGATCAACTATTCTCCATTGTGGTCCACTGTGGCCTAATATGGCTCCTTAAGACTTATACGATATACTATTCTTTATTATGGTCCATTAACGCCCAATATGGCCCATTAAGACTTATACGATTTAGTATCATCCATTATGATCCATTAAGACCCAATATGATTCATTCAGACATATATGATCTACTACTCTTTAATGTTGTCCGTTAAGGCCCAATATGGTCTATTAATACGTATACGCTCTAGTATCGTCCATCGTGAATTCGTGATCCATTAAGACCCAATATAGTTCGTTGAGACATATATGATCAACTATTCTCCATTGTGGTCCACTATGGCCCAATATGGCTCATTAAGACTTATACGATATACTATTCTTTATTGTGGTCCATTAAAGCCCAATATGGCCCATTAAGACTTATACGATTTAGTATCGTCTATTATGATCCATTAAGGGTCAATATTGTTCATTAAGACATATATGATCTACTTTTCTCTATTGTGACTAGGGCTGCAAACGAACTGAACTTTCAGCGAACAGTTCATGAACCGTTCGGCGGGAAGTTCGTTTGTGTTCGTTCGTTTAATAAATGAACGAACACGAACAAAAATTTTTGTTCGTTTAGTTAAACGAACGAACATGAATAGAGGCCGCGTTCGTTCGTTTATGTTCGTGAACGTTCGATAACGTGTTCGTTTATGTTCGATAGTTCAATAGGGTTTATAATTTTTTATTTTCTTATATTTACCCAAATAAATAATATATGTGAGGTAAATATGTTTGGATAATTTAGTTATATTTTGGGTGGATCTAGCAGATATCTTAAGAATTATATTTATTCCAAAGTTAATATATGTTCGTTTGTGTTTGTTTATGTTCATGAACATTTCTTTGTGTTCATTTGTGTTCATTAATGTCCGTTTGTGTTCGTATACGTTCATGAACAAAGTTAACAAACGACACAAACGAACACGAACACAAGTGTTTTCTTAACGAACGAACACGAACAAAAAATCTCGTTCGGAAAGTGTTCATGAATTGTTCGTGAAAACATGATTTCCTTAACAAACGAACACGAACAAGGCCTTGTTCGTGTTCGTTCGGTTCGTTTGCAGCCCTAATTGTGACCCATTAAGGCCTAATATGATCCATTAAGACTTATACTATATATTATCGTGCATTGTGACCAATTAAATCAGCTAAGCCTAAACATCAACCATAAACTCGTTGTGGTTCGACACTCTTCTTACCATTATCTATATAGTTAAGGGTATTAAGGAAAATTATAAATACTAGTTTTTTTACCGAACCTTCGATTTCCGATCAACAATGTTCCTCTTACGCCCCCATATTGTTCAATACGGGGTCATATAAGGGGTGTGGAAATAATATGACCCATATTTTATTATCTGTTTCTCGATGGTTTTTTTAAAATTATTTCTAAGGGTTTTATTGAATTAATTTGTGGATGTATAATATGTTGACGTTGGTACGAATTTTGCTACCAATATCATTAATTTATTTTATAAAACTTTCTTCTCGTTTTCGCAACGGATTTTCCTACGGATGTGCCATATATTTTTCTATGAAGTTTTTTTATTTTTTTTTTCAAATATTTACTTTTTCAACTATGCTACTGATTTTGCTACGGATTATTTAACATTTTAATAGTTAAATTTTTATTTTCATTCTTTAGTTACGGATTTTGCTACGGATGTTGCCACAACTTATGCTACGAATATATTTAATTATTTTTAAATGTTTAGTTTTCCAAGTTTGCTATAGATTTTGCTACGGATGTTGTCTAATATTTTTTTAACTACTATTTTAATATTTTAGCTACGGATTTTGTTACGGATTTTACTAACTGTTTTTTATAGTATTTATTTCCTCAATTTTGCTACGGATTTTGCTATGGATTTTGTTTGCGACGGAATATCCGTAGCTAAATTGTAGCAAAATGTGTTCGTAGCTAATCCGTAGCTAATTCATAGCAACATTTGCTACCAATTTTTTTCGTAGCAAAAATCCATAGCAAATGCTTGATTTTGTAGTAGTGTATGGAGAATTGGGTGTTTCAACCTTTTCCAACATTAAACCGGTTTGGTTAATTTGACGGTTTCTGACGAGTGAGTTTGAAACGGGTATATTTTGGAAAATCCAAAGTTAATACCATTTATGTAGATGGTGGAATTTTCTAACGAGGGTGTTAGAAATGGTTTATTTTATATAAACCAACAAGTTCTAAAACGATTGTCATAATCGTGTATTTCTAACAAGAAGGTTTGAAACGGTTGAGAATATAAACCAAAGACCTTTAAAATGATTTTGGTAATCGTTTATTTCTAACGGGTGTGTTAGAAAAAAGGTTTATTTGATATAACCAAACTATATATGATGAAACGTGTAATCGTTTGCAGTCTAACAAGTATGTTAGAAATGGTTAATTTTGAAACCGTATATGTTTATATGGTACACGTATAGTTTCTAATGAGCGAACTAGAAACGGTTAATCATGAAAACCATATACTCTAACAAGTGAGTTGGGAATGGTTTAAATAATAAAACTATATTAGAGTTTATGGTTTTGATGTGTAATCAAAACATAAATATGTATAGTTTATGGAAAATACTTGTAAAAGTAGAAATGTTTTCTATGAATACTTGAACCATATAATAGTGTAGAGAGACTATTTAGTGTAAAACAACTTGATGTTGTTTTGGACATATTTACTTGTTCGACTACTTGTGAGTAGTTAAGTATAAACAACTTTGTTGTTTTGAACAGTGTATTGAGAGAGTACCTCGAAACATGCCACGAGACGATATAATTGCTATTATTTCGTCGAACGATAAAGTGTTGAAGAGAATAACACTTTGATATTTGAGGTTTATATATCCTTATATGAATCCGTTTAAATATATATATGTTATATATATTTTGGATTATATTGAAATTATAATTTGGTAAATTATAATTATTAATTGGAATCTTAATGTGGTGAATAAAGAGTAAACTCTTGGGTAGAGTTTCATGTTTTCTAATTAAAGTTTTTATGTTACTTTATTAGAGCTTTTTATGTCAATTTATTAGAGCCTTTATTTATAAAATTAAGTCTCTAATTAAGTGACTAAGAAGATAAACTCTTCATTTATCCCCATTGAGATAATCATGATCAACGTGGCAAGTGTATTGAAATTAAATGCATGAAAACGAGATACGTCATATAATGTTGAGAGCATTTACGTAGAAATGCACAAATGTAGTTTTGATGACTATAACATATGATAGAAATATATGTTATTATTCATAAGTCTTTGATAAATATTGTGAGATTTATTATAAAAGACTTAGAATAGTAATGGACGTGTAGAGTCTCTACAAACCATCAATGTTGGTTGAACTATATGGAGGATTCGTGATATATTTTGGGAGAGTCACCCAATAAATAGTTTCAACAAAATATATACATATCACTTAGGCATATGTGAATGTCATGTCGTTGAGTGTCAATCTAATTGACTTGTTGATGATGAATATGTTCATCAAAGTGACTTATATTAAGACTTATGTTTAAGTCCTAAAGAGTCAATGGTGAAGCCTTGGAGATTAAAGAAAAACGAGTCTTGATCCTAATGGATGGAATTAATTATGGTTTTGAAGCATTCTTTAAACCAAGGTTTTGGAATGGTAAACAAAATCTCATTTTGTGTGTAAACTAAGACGTGAATGTTAGGAAGAGATAGTGAGTTATCTCTTAAGGTTGTGAAGAATCAAAATGAGGCATCTTCTATTCACATGCTAAGTATTCGTAGTCTAAAGCATGCAATACTTGTTAATTTAGATGCTCCACGGAGAATAAATTAACTTTGAACATTCAAACATATGTGACGACATAAGAATGAATTTTGTAAAAGCAAATATATAATTCATTAAAATGGATGACTCGAAAGGACCGAATAAATAGTTCATTGGTTATGATACTATTGAGCTGAATATGAGGAAAACTCATATAGCTCAGAAAACGGTTCATGTGAGAAATATGGGTTGAGTAATATAATGGATGACCTTAATAAACACAAAGATATAGATAGTCGCTATCTTATCACGGGTGTCTGAGGTCATCATGAGTGATATTACTCAAACTCAATCAAAGTGCAAGCAATGTGGGGGGAAGAGCCATTTAAGAAACAATCCGTAGGGAAGTAAAAATGGTACTTGAGAAGTTTTCAAACTACATATGAAAGGAAGAAACTTTCATCACCCCATTTGGTAGTTATCCAATAAACACATAAGTGTGGAGGTGACTTGCATTTGAAAATAGAAGGTTTGATATGAACGGATGTGATTTTGGGAAATACAAATCACACGAACCTAGAACAGACTTGTTATAAGTCAGTCCTATTATGTGGATAGAATTCTTGAGAAATTCAATGGAAATGACTCTAATGTGACTAGAACTTTCATTGACACGAGTCAACGTCTAGCTAAGAATCGAGGTGAGCCTGGTAACCAGTTAGAGTACTCAAGAATTATTGGCAGCCTGATGTATCTGATGAGTTGTATCATACCAGACTTAGTAAGAAAGCTAAGTAGATACACGAGCAACCTAAGTTCAATTCATTGGAATTACGTGACACGGGTGCTTTGGTAATTAGGATACATACGAAACTATGGGCTGCAATATAAAAGATATCCAATAGTTGTTGAAGGTTACTATAATGCGAATTGGATATCTGACACGAATGATTCCAAGGCAAGGAGTGGGTATTTGTTCACACTTGGAGGTGCTGCGATAACATGGAAATCATCTAAGCAAATGGTTATTGCTAGATCCATGATGGAATCAAAATTCATCGCTTTAGAGGATGAATAGGCAAAATGGCTAAGTCAATTTGTTAAGGATATACCTAGGTGGCCGAAGCTGGCATTGGCCTAATGCATACGCTGTGATAGTCAATCGGTAATTGGCAGAGCTCATTTCACAATGTGTATCAGTAAAAACAGGTATATAAGACGTAGGCATAATACGGTACGACAACTAATCTCTACAGGAGTTATCACTGTTGACTACGTGAAGTCAAAGGATAACATCGCGGATCCGCTAACAAAAGTCTTAAGCAGAGAGTTAGTTCAGAAGTCGTAAATGGGAATGAGGCAAAAGCCCCTGAAAGGCTAAGTTTATGCGAAGGAAACCTAACTCAGCTGACTGGAGATCCCAAGATCTGAGTTCAATAGGACAACCTAATTGTATGAATTGGCGAAGGTCACTGTGGGGGAGAGTTGGTGGAAACCCCACGTTTTGAAAAAGGGAGCTTACTATAAATTTAATAAGCTTCCTAGTCCATTCCTAAAAAGTGACAAGGTTGAGGTTAAGCTTATGGCTTTTAATGATCTGACTGAGGTAACCAGTCCCAGTAGATCACCTATGTGAGAGAGAAGTGGGGTCGCTTCGAAGGGTATTGTTGGGGCACAATACTTAATAGCTCTCGCAGAACCAGGCACGTGTCCATGGCCATAACGGACACAACAATGAGGACTTGATGTTGTCAGGGAGAGTCTTGTGTGAAGCGTATTGTCATCCACACAAACGACAGACGAGTTCAAAGACATCGCGTTCTACTCAGAGCCAGTGGGCTAAGTGCGTTTCATAAGCGAAGGTTCAAAGGGTCACACCTACCTATCGTATGCAAAACTCAACTGTTGAAATTTAATCGGAATGAGGTTGCTTCTCAGAATGACTCCTATTCATATAGGGGTTTGTTCGAAATATGCGTGTTTTGATAAATCTCCATTCATGTGGGGGATTGTTGGAAATAATGTGAATCATCATCATCATCATACTCAGTTAATCCCACCTATAGCAAAGCTAAGGTAGGGTCTGAGGAGGGTAAGATGTAGACAACCTTACCTCTACCCCTAAAAATAGAGAGGCTACTTCCAGTGAGACCCCCGGCTCGATGTGGTTTGGTATCAAGCCTTGGACATAAAGCACAGAACACTTAGCAATCGGGACAAATCCGGTCGGTGCATGTACCCCTTGGACATAATGTGAATGTAGATTTAATTATAATTTAGTGAAACTATAATTATATTCTTCATGTGGTGAAATCAAGACAAATAAAAATGTTTTATGAGGCTTGAATAGAGTTTTATGGCTAATAAAGAAAATTTAAGTCTCTAATTATGTGAGACTTTTCACCAGCCATGGTTCATGTATACATATGAGGCTTTGTACCTCATTTTGAGACATGAGATACATGGAAAAATTACACTAAAACTCTTGCAACACACATAACTCTAGAGTAGCAACCAAGTATCGATTATTTTTCAGGCAAGTGGGATAGTCCAGCAGTGCACCATCGTCACTGTTTCGAACCGGTGTACCCTGGGAACAGACGAAGAATCTGTTTAAGGGAATTGTGTCAAACACAAGCCCAGTTCACTTCTATGATTTTGTTTTCTTTTTAGATTTTGCTGCAGCAAGTATAGAGATTCTGATGCATGTGAGCTTCATGTAAGAAAGGCGTACGACGATTACTATGTATACACTTTCTAACAGACTGTGATTTATGAAACTAAAAACGAAATAAATAGACACAATACCTAGTTAAGGAGTCGTGCAAAACAATGAACATATTAGAAGCAAAAATGGAGGCTGCAAGCACAATCGTGGCATCAGCAAACATAAAACCCTATAATGATGCAAACCGCAGATACCATCGTCTTCTTCATCTTCTTTTTCAGATGTGCAAACTAGAAACCCTAGAACGAAGAAAAAAAATTAATAAAAACGAAAATGAGCTGAACTTATCTCAATTCGATCTAGGGTATAATGGTAACCAGATGCGTGAAGGATGGAGGAAGAGATGTTAGCTAGAGCAGAAAGAAAGTTGAGAGCCTCTGTTAGGGTTATTTTTTTTAGAGCAGACATTGTGGTGAGATCTAAGGATATGGTGTGATTCAACTTTCAAAAAAATTCGAACTAACCTCAATTGCCGCTAACTCCAAATATTCCAAGGGTTATGATTTATAGGTTGTAACCAATGCATTAAGGGTTAATTTTAAGAGATTTGTGGAAATGACCATTTTGTCCATCCAATATGCTTATTAATATAGTAAGTATAGATATCGCATGACGAACTGCTTCTCCCCACAACATTTCAGGCACCTTCATGGACTTGAGCAACGATCGCGTCACCCCGAGCACTCCTCCGCTCCACAACACCGTTTTGCTGTGGGGTGTATGGTGCCGTTGTTTGTCTTTTGATTCCCTCTTGTTGGCAAAAATCAGTGAAAGCTTTAGACATGAACTCACCTCCACGATATGTCCTTAATATCTTCACTTTGTATTTGCTTTGTTTTTCGACTCGTGCCTTGAAAACTTTAAACTTTGCAAAAGCTTCATCTTTCGTCTTTAACAAATAAACCCACATATATCGACTATAATCATCAACAAGCAACAAAAAGTATCTATTACCTCCGATAGATTGTGGTGTTATTGGACCACAAAGATCGGCATGCACAAGTTCCAACGGTTTAGACGACTTCCATTGAGCTTCATCAGGAAAGCTTTTCCTTGTTTGTTTGGCCATAATCTTCACATAGTTGATTCGGATGTTTAATACACGGCATCCCGGTCATCAATCGTTTCTTCCCCATCGCCTGCAAAACTCGGAAGTTTGCATGGCCCAAACGAGCATGCCATGTCCATGCCTAGTCTTCCAAAGAAACCGCTAAACAGGCCGGTTTTGCGAGGTTTAGAACTATTTTATATATCCTGTTCATCGATCTTTGAATCTTCATTACGAGCCTCCGTCGTTCATCATAAACCTTTAAATAATCATCATGCATCCAAATGTCATACCCAACTTTGGTCATCTGACCGAGACTAAGTATGTTGCTCGTTAAAGCCGGAATAAAATATGCATCAGAGATTATCAATTGTTCACCATTCTTACATTGGAACAAGAGTGTACCTTTTCCTTTTATGTCAACTTTTGATCCATCACCAAACCGAACTTGACCCGTCACACTTTCATTTAGCTCCACAAGTGCATCTTTTCTCCCGGTCATGTGATTACTCGCACCGTTGTCGAGATACCATATATCTTTGTTATGCTCATTCCTGCCTTCATGTAAATTGGGAAATACCTTTTCTTCATTCAAGAGAACCATGGTTGGTGTAGACTCCCCACACACAGTTAACAATAACGTTGGTTCGTCTTCTTGCTCCCTAGTCAAATGCACCTCATGCTCTTGTTTCATTCCTTGTTTACACTCAGCGGCGTAGTGCCCAAGTTGTTGACATTCAAAACACCTTATGTTTGTCGCGCGGCTTTCGTTGGGTGTTATTGATGTCATTATTTGCCTTCCTTCCATAGCGGTCACCCCGACCACGACCCGACCCACGACCTCCCCGTGAGCCACACCTGCCACCTCTTTCGCCATTGAAATTACCACGTCCACGTCCGAACCCATGCTTGCTAGAACTTCAGTTATTTGATACCCCTTCTGCCTTGGTGAGCAATATACTATTCTCACCACTTGAACCTCCCTGCCTAAGTCTCACCCTGTCCTCGTATGCTTTCAACCTACCAATAGCCTCCTTAAATGGCATCTCTTCTACATTTGAATATTGTTCCATGGATGCAACCAAGTTGATAAACTTTTATGTGATCGTATCAAGCAGTTTGCGTACCAACTCCTCATCTTCCAAAGTTGCACCAACACTATTATATTTAGAGATCATACCCGAAAGCTTCCCGACGTATTCATCAATCGATTCACCGTCCTTCATACGCAAAGCTTCAAATTCAGTTTTCAGCGTATGTAATCTGGCCTTCTACACTTTTTCGGCTCTGACAAATCTCGTTTTCAAAGACTCCCAAACCTCCTTGGCAGTCTTTTTCTTTGCAACATGCATCAGAATCTCCTCTGGTATCGCTTGAAAGATGAAAGCTCGAGCTTTTTTACTTTTCTTTTCATCAGCAACCACACCGGTTTGTGGCTCGATCGAATCCCACAATCCTTGGGCATCTAGAATCGCTTCCATCTTAATAGACCAGGTAGTGTAATTTGTAGAGGTGAGTGTAGGACACTGAAAGGTGATCGGATTCTCCTTTGGAGGATTAGAGGTAGTGGCTAGGGTTGACATGGTATTGAATCTTAGAATTTTAGGCATACTTAGGTGGATCAAACTGAAGCTCTGATACCAAAATGTTGGGTATCATTATGTAAACAAAGGAAGAGACTAAATTGAAAGGGTGATGCTATCTAGACATCCCCAAAAAGCCCTAGACACCCCTGTGGACGGCCCATTGAGGCTTCAACGACCCATTGAGGGCCAAACAGAGAAAATCGACGGCCCATTGAGGCCTCAACGACCCATTGAGGGCCAAAAATTGGAAAAAAGACGGCCCATATAGGTTTGCCAATTATTGGTAATCATTGACCAATCATTGGCAATGATTGGTAATTGAAAAAAAGAAGTGTAGTGTGGGTGTTGAGGCCTAGACGGCCCCTCAAGAAGCTTTGTCTCAACGGGCCATTAAGGCCTCAACGGCCCATCTTGGATTTGTCTCAACGGCCCGCCGTTTTTCAAAATTTTGGCCTCAACGGCCCATTGTGGCCTCCACGACCCAGGTGTTCCATTTTTTTATTTTTTTAGTGTGTTTTATATATTTTAAGCTTGAAATTTGTGTTTTTTATATAAAAAAAATAAAAAGTACATTCTTATCATAAGTATAAATTAGCGTATACAACAATTTTTTTCATTAAATAATTAAAATTACATGATAAAAACAATAACATACGATAAGCTAGGTTAAGTCAAAATACTCTGTTCTTATATGCACCCTTGGTTGACGATGTTGATACAACGTCTCCCACTCTTGAAAATTGCGTGGACCATCGAACATAGGAAAGATGGTCTCACTATGACCACCCTTACATAAAAATTGAACAACCACTCCAAATTTCTGAGCAATTAGCAATCCAGTGGAGGGCATATCCATCCAATGGGTCCTCGGGGCATTTCCGACTCCAGACCAATCTAATGACCTATATAGTTCGTGGTACCAACCGTGATCTACCCCGTTCAAAATTGGCTCCCACCGGTCTCTGTTCGTCACCATCTCATCCATAAGCTGTGTGCGGATGAAGTGCCACTGATCCTCTGCCCACCTTAAACACATAGCTATGGATCGGAATCCACGGTTACCGTCCCCACGAACATTTTGAATGCATTTCAAACAGTTGAAGTTCTTTAAAGTCATACACTTGAATCAAGATTAGGTAATTTTCATTTGTATCTTACTTTATTTATTTAGTTTTGTATACGACATTGTACTTTGTATTTCCTACGAATAACAAGAGAATCATTATTATATTTAATTTTCTTATATTTTAATCAAAAGTGAGCCCTATTTCCTACAATATCCATACGTGTATACAAAACATAAAGGAAGTTCTAACATACGATATCATTGGTGAATATACGAGGTCATATATGCAATTAACGAATCATACATGATACATGTCAACAAAATATATTGGTCAGCACTGGAATGAGATTATGATACGGATGAAGGAACATCATCAGTTTCATGACCAAAGCCCGATCGAAGTGATTGCAACTTCTTTAGTAGCAGCTGCCACAACCACTTTCACAGCTTGAAACTTTATGCAATTGGTCACTTTCAACCTGCGACAACGACAATTTGAAACAACGCTAACATCCATTGAATTAAAATCCTAAAGCTTTTGGTTTACCGACCCTACTAATGATAATGCTTGATAATGAAATGTTGCAATTTTGACAACAATTGGAGCACTCTTGACGTTGGAACACTTTGTCACTGAGTATTCCTTGTCCCTTGATGTCTCCTAGTCTCCAATGGTACAGAATGCTTGAAAATCCATTGGAAATACATCTTTGTTTGGCCAAAAACTAACATAAACGGCTCAATACCGTCTACTGGCCATAAAATACGACCAAGCAAGTATTTTATGGCCTAATTTACGGCCCAAAACCGACATAACCGATAACTGAAACGTAACTGACATAACCGAATTGATTTAATCCATAACCGACATAACCAATGGTTATGGTCATGAGATTTCTTTAGCCGTCCGAGCTGTTATGATTATGGTTATGTAGCCTTGGTTAACCGATTTAACCGAACCGAGCCGAAATTGTAATGCTAAGTCTATGTAATAAAATTTATGTTTTACACCAAGCATGAAGATGTTTTTTTACTAAGATAAAATTATGTAAGTAGCAAAATGATCTTGATGTGGGTACCCTTTATTTTGATGAAGAATTGAACTTATAATCAAATGTTAAGTAAGTTTTTTGTTGTTGTTTAGGAATGTCTTTATTAAAAGGGATCGCACATTTGTATTTTAACCAAAAAGTGTAGTCTTGGTTGTCTATAAAAGGCCTAACATACGTCCAACATTGCAGGTTCCATTTTTATTATTTTGTATATCCATTGGCTTTTAATTTCTTAACTATAGCCGAAAGTTAGTTTTAGTTGAAATTTTTGGTTAATAACCGAATTAACCATAACCCAATTCATAACCGGTTAAACGTAATCAAAGTTCAGTTAGGTTATGGTTAAGGAAATCCCATAATCGAAACTAGCAGTTGAGGTTATAGTTAATGGAAAAAACCGAACCAAAGCGACCCACACACACCCCTATTATGCACCAGGCTATGGAGGCCATATTTTACGGCACGTATTCATCACAATATTGTTTGAACTCGAACGAGAAGATTATCTACTTGATTTAATAACAACTAAACATAAAGAAACTTAGGGGGTGTTTGGGATTGATTATTCAAAACAGATTATGTGTTTTGGAAAAGCAGGGGTGGAGCTGCTTATAGATTATTGCGTTTTGGTAGCCTAATAAACTGATTATCTGCGTTTTCAAAACGCAATCCAAACACTAAAAATGAATTATCTGCGTTTTCAAAACGCAATAATCTAAAAATCAGATTCATAACGCAATCCCAAACACCCTCTTAATAAATCATCACAAAAAAACAACATATACGGAATTGGTTGCGATTAAAGCTTTAGATTTAAGAGTCACGAAAATATACATGCAATTGACATGACGATCAATTGAGAAAGATAAAATATGAATTTGTATATGTAGGAACATAGATTGAATTGATATCAACGATATTCGATGTTCACGTAGTTGATATACAACATCATCAATCAATTTGAATTTGGAAGGAGACATGTAGATCAGTGATATGATTGTGGGATCAGATTGTAGATCGATATGGAAAATATCTTAGATAATGGAGTTTATGAAACTCAACAAAAATACCCTCATCCTTAATGAGTTTTCAAGTTTCTCCTTAATAAGAACTGAGCTTTGGCTCAATGGTTGTGGACGCAAGAATTTAAACCCACCATAAGGGGGTTCGATCCTTGCAATCCCAATTCGGAGTGTTTTCTTCTTTTGTAATTAATTTTGTATTTTTCTCTAATAATAAGTTTAAAAAGCAATAATTTTTGAAGTTCTATATATACGTTTTCGATGATCTTATATTAATCCACGTTTCGGTATAAATTTCTTTCAAAATTGAGCTAAGCAAATATAATACATTTTTGCTTTTTCTACTATGTTATCCTTAACGCTCATGCTCAATACATAGTTAATTTGCTTGTACAATCAAACAAAAGATTTGATTTATTTAAAGTAAATCAAATTAACAAAAATTTCAATTAAATTAAGAAACATGAACACAACAAACATAGAAAAATTAAACGAAACAAGAGATGCACATTCACTCCCAGATTAATGGTTAATCAATGATTTATTAAACTCGTAGTTTCACTTGAGCCTTTGACAAATTACATTGACAAAATTTCCCTTTTGAGAATACACACACATATATGTGTATATATATATATATATATATTCATCTCTATCGTCCCAAGTCTCTTATTTATTGGTGATTTTGTAAAGCTGCAATCTTTAAACAATTTATTCCTCAAAGTAACAAACTTTCTAAACTTAAAAACCTGTAAGCATTATCTGATAATATATATTCCTATCCACGAGGCAACATGAATCTAACAACTAACACTTGGAGTGGTATCAACAAATTCTCCTTGAGCATTTATGCAGAGAGCATCACCTCCAGTGATATGGACGTTGTTCGTCACGATATTAGTACATTTATGGCTCTCACTACAACTGAAAATAATCGCATGCTTTGTTGCTGAAGACCCATGTATATTCATATATGTCACGTCACTTACTTGTACTGCTTGTCCCGATGGCTAATACATGTAACAAAATATTTACATGTTTGGTATCAACTAAGAATAATATAAATTGTTGTTATGTAATAAAAGACTTACCGATGACACACAAGCAGCATCATCAGAGTTAAGGCAATAATGTTGATCAATTATGATTGGATTTGCAACATTAATGAGATTAATCTCATGGAATCGGATCCCCTTAGCATACCCACTTCCATTCTATGATACAAAGAAAGAAATTATATCACTTGATGTTTTAAAAGCTATAAAGTGTTATATATAGCAAATTATGTGTAATTTTACAGGTACTGTCTTGATTCGTAGTCCATTTTTGGTTCCTGTGATGTTACAGTTTTGTACTAGTACTTGTTCAACCGTGTCATGACCCCCTTTTTCCCCGAGGCTTCCGATGCTGCCAAAACACATATATTGGTCCACGATCATTAGATGCTATGATCCGTAAAAGAATTCAAAAGAACTGAAAAATTAAGTATTGGTGAATAATATTTATATTTATTGAATAACTGAAAACTAGAACTCTTTATACAGATAGATTACAATGAAAAATATAATTATAAACCAACCAAGTAATCATAATATGCTAGTAATGTATCCTAATATTTAAACTACGTATTGATATTAATAACTATTCAGCCTCGCTACGACTGTGCGCATATAATGTATATGTGTGGCCCTCGGAGGCCAAAAGTAAATTAGTTGCACTAATTTTAATGTTATTTATTAATTTAGTGAAAATAACATTAAAAATGACAAACGGTTAATCATGCATCAGGTGGTGACATTGATAGCCAAAAGACAAGGGGGTACATAGACCAATCGGGTTTTTCCCGATTGCTAAGTGTTACGTGCCTTATGTCTAAGGCTGATACAAAACCACTATTGAGCCGGGGGTGTCACTGGACGCAGCCTCTCTATTCCCTCGGGGTAGAGGTAAGGTTGTCTACATCTTACCCTCCTCAGACCCTACCTTAGCTTTTGCTATTGGTGAGATTAACTGAGTATGATGATAAATTGATGATGATTGATATTAATAACTACAATACATGATAAACTTGACTAAGAGTCTCTTAGTATAACTTGGGTTAAAATGATGATCAAGCTATAAAGATTGTGGTACCTTATGCCATGACCAGGTCCACAAAACACATTTGTTATGTTAACATCAACGACACCGCCGTTAATAGCAACACAATCATCACCTATATAAGCACATCAAAATAGTTAACCATCACATCGATCATAGACGAAAGTCAGTCCGAAGAAGTATAACTTGTGTACCAGTTTGAATATTCGAGTCATGAATATGAACATGTGATGAAGCACTGATGTCAATCCCATCTGTATTCGGGCTGTTTTCAGGTGCCCTGATTTGAAGATTTCCAATATCTATATCTTGGCTATTCTTAATACTAATATGAAGAAATGGGCTGTTAATATGTGTTGTGTCTTTCAGCCGAAGACCCGGGCACTTGTTAAAATGTAAAGCCTACAACAATCCATAGTCGCATATCAGCTGTAGGCGATAAGGGGCAAATTAATGGCTCACTAAGCTTCTTGATAAGTTGAAGTTTTCCAGGAGAATGGTGTCTATAATTCGTTGGAATAACAGGCTTTTTGAACAAAACTTTAAATGAACAAGTTAAAGTTTGGCCGTAGAGTTGGTGTCGGTAATCCGTCCACAACCAATATCTATTGCTTCATCGACACATTCTCGTCGGTGATGACTTTCACCAATGGAATTGGGGCAAAATCGTCCGTTGGTGAAGCCTATATTATTTTATAGTGAAAGTTAAAACATATAAAACTGTTAATCAAATCTTATCTAATTATTATGATATCGTCGCTATAGGTCACCCTATAACGACGAAACTAAGGGTCTATTATGACGGAACTATAGGGGCAAAACAACTGCAACTAAATTTCGTCGCAATTGCCTATAGCGAGGAAATTTCGTTGCGAAAAGCCTTTTTAATTTCGTCACTAAAGGCATGATTTTTTGTAGTGATATAATGAAGTGATAATAAATTATAATGACTAGATTAAATTTAAGTGACAATTTTATATCTTTTCAAGTTTCAGTCTAATAAACATGCATCATAAAATCTAATCTTTAAATGATCGATGAAGGCAAATATCTTACTGTTGGGCGATCACAAGTTTCAGTTTTTTCCTGTAAAAAGAAACAGTTAGTCCGAATCTTATCATGTTACATGTTAATATTGAAACCAAAACTTATTATAAAACTTAACCATTTTTCTCCACCAGGCCGAGCCTTGACCATCAATTTGGCCAGGTCCATCAATAGTGAGTCCATGCACATTATTGAAGTATATCCAAAACCGTCTCTCTACACAAGGTTTCCATCCCTCGAGTGTATTTGGTGCTGTGATAGTGCCCAAAAGCTACCAATAAAAAAATAGAAGAATGTCATGATCACATTTTATCTTAAACTCTGAAGATGAACTATTTAGAGGTGTTAATCGGTTCAGTTTATTCGGTTCGAAGATTATTTATATGGAATTGAAGCGAACTGAATACGTATGGTTCAAAACAAACCAAAAATTGAAAATGAACGCGGTTCGGTGTTTCTGTTTAGACCGAATAAATGGAGTAATCTTTTACCATTAAGTGGGTAACGCCAAGTTGCCAAGGGGAAGGGGGTGGTAAGGGCGGCGTGGGGCCTTCCCCTTAAAAAAAAAACAAAACGCCCCCCTCCGAGGGGCCTTATGCACATGATTAGTTTTTTCGTAGATCCAATTGTACTTTTTGACTAAAATTTAGCTCACACTTTACAATCACAGAGGTCACTGCTTATTGGTCCTCTTGGTTTTTCAGGTTAACATGTTTCGTTTTTATTTTTGATTTTCCATTGGGTTAAATGACAAACCTAAATATCCATTATTTGTTACTTGGTTCGAACCGTGTCCAATTTTGGAAACCAACCAATTAACCAATTTGAAACGGAACAATGAATACCCCTAATTAACATCATATAGTATTTGAATTTGATTATACCTTGATATTAACATTAGGGGATTTGCATGATGAACCATCGAATACCAGTGGGCTTAATAAAAATGTCAAGCCTGATGGTATGATTAATGTTGGGTCTACCGAATGATCTCGACATAAATCTGCCCATGCTTGAAGGAAAGCCTGCAAAGATGAACGTAATTAGCTAGATATTAAAAATCTAACTGGGTTGTAGTTCTTTTGCATGGAACCATGGCTTACTTGAGAGTCATCTGTAGTCCCATCGCCTTTTGCACCATAAGACGTTACATCAAACGTGGCTGCACTTGTGGTTTCCGGGCTAAACATAATGCAACAAAAGCTCAACAAGACTACCAACAAGCAACCATGCAAAGAAATTACCATTCCTTTCGAAGCCATTGAAGCAGTACCCCTTCCTGTATATGTTATGATTATGTATGTGAGAATATTTATTGAATAACATGTGTGTGTATAGAAATACTATCAAGGATCTTCTCGTATCTTTTTTTATATATTAACTAATTTATTACACTACAACAACATGAACTAGAGTACTAATAATTACGTTACAATTTACAAAAAGTGAAACTGTTATTACTCTAGTACAACTTTGTTACAACGTAATTACTCTATTTAGAGTAATTACACTGCATGGATCTTTCCTTCACTTAGTATAGTTCATACAATAAAAATATTTGTATTTGATCTTCACATTATATTGAAATAAAAAAGACAAAAGTTTTTTGAAAAGAAAAGAAAGAACAAACATTTTTTGTTACATAATAATCATAATCAAGTTTACATCAATTGGTGAAAGTTTTAAACCTTTATCTAAGTAGTCATGGTTTTAAATCCCACAACACTTAAATCGGTCCAATTCATTAAACTGGGTACCGGTTCAACCGCCGACTGTCCTAACCAGTTTGGCCATACATAGCCGGCTCACAGGCGTTGAACCCGTACATCACAGTGCACTCCTATAAACCTCACATATGAGAGTGTATGATTAAGTTATAATGAATAAAACTATAATATACAGAAGACAAAAAATTAAAAAACCACTTTTACCACTATTTCTTCAAAGTCGTGGAAAAGGCTTCTTTATCCTGTTTTAGCGTAGGATTAATGTAGAATGAATAAAACTATAACAAATATTGTGTTGAATTTAAACAAATTCTTTGACTAACTGGCCTCTTAATTAATAATTAATGTTTGTATAAAGACCTTAAACGTAACAATTTACTTAACTCACAATGTTTTTATAACATAAATCGTAATAATGGCAGCCTTGATAAAAAAATTTCCAGACATATACAGTCTTAAAGATATGATGGTTGAGATATATTGTGTAGTTTCCATTATGTGTAAGAGAAGTAATTAAATCACATTATAATTAGTTTAAATATGCAACATTGAATTAAATATATGTGACAAGTGTGAGTGTGATAGATATATGGATTAAGAGTGAATGTAATGAAGAAATGATCGAAGAAGCTGGAAAAAAGGATGTTAATGCATCATAGGGTCCTTGTAGATCTACTTTTATTTATTAATTTTGAACGCAATTGTTACTCATATTTTACTTTACGCTTGTTCTAAACTTACTACATTTTCCCATGTTTAAAACTTGGAACTTTTGTCTAACATGCATGTTCCAAGTCCCTTTAGTAATTACTCTTTTTCAATTGTATTCTTAGACTATATGGTGTGAGACAAGTAGGTGGGCTGTAGGGGCTTTATAGTTAACGGGGTGGAATAAAGTCACTCTCATCATTACTTAATAATTAACTTTATTTTAATTTAAATTATAGATATTATGAACATAAAATAAAAATAAATTCCATAAGTTGAAAAATATTTAAGATAAAACATAAAAAGTACCATTAAACTGGAATTAAAAAAATATAAATATAAACTAACATAAAAAAACTACTAAAACCAACAAAAACACAACTAGTCCATGTTTTGATATTTAGCTTGGATTCGTTGTCTCTGAGCTTTGAAAATCGCCTTGTCATCGGGCGCGGAGCAATGCAAAAAAAAAAAAAAAAAATACTCGAGGAATCTGAAATCTTTTTCCATTTGTCTTTGCAATTGCAATTGCAATTGGTGCTCTTGTTCCTTGATTTAGAGCAAACAAGAGATTTTTTCGTCCAAATCATCCTACTTCGATGGACTCGAGAGATTTGTCGAAGAGGTTGATTGGGCCCTTGCTTCTCTTCTTGCCGGCCGTGGCAACTCTTGTTGTTCTTCGAAAACAAAGTCGTCAAGTTTACATCAATTGCTATTTTTAAAAAAGAATCTCAAGTCACCAAAACCACACGCATCACTTAACTATAGCCAAAAGTTAGTTTTAGTTGAAGTTTTTGCTTAATAACTAAAATAACCATAACCCAATTCATAGCCGGTTAACCGTAATTGAAGTTCAGTTAGGTTATGGTTAAGGAAATCCTATAACCGGAACTAAGAGTTGAGGTTATGGTTAATGGAAAAAACCGAGCCAAACCGACCCCACACACCCCTATTATGCACCAGGTACCTAGGGAGGTCGTATTTTACGGCCAAGGAGCCTTGAATTCTTCATTTTGCTTCTAAATTTCGTCGCGTAAATGTCTGTCTTGTTCTATGGTGCTATAATTATCCAAAATGCCTCCAAACATCACTTGAAAGCTACAAAAATAAGCTTAACGTGATAACTTGATTCCACTTGCATTTAATGACAGACAAGGTGACTTAACATGCAAAAACATTAAACATTTAAAGAACGCATCAAGTGCACATAATGTATCTATGAGTGACGATGCCTTGAATTCTTTTGAGAGTCCCAAGCGAATAGAAAATCTAGATGCCTTGAATTCTTTTGAGAGTATCAAGCGAATAGAAAATCTAGATGCCTCAGCATAAATGTCATAGATTTTGACAACGTCCTCCGAAGTATCATAGTCCTCATACAGTACAATCACATATTGAATCCCTCCTAGAGTTGGATAAACGTTGTTGGATAGACAACAATGATGCAAGGTTACATATACAAAATAATAATGTAATGCATTATGTAATACTTAACAACACATGTATGTTTAACAGTTAACACACTCTAATACATGCATGCGTCATAAAGTAAACACACACATACGTATATGTGTGCGTGTATATATAATATGTAGAAAACAAACTGTTGTTTACATATAAGACATAATAACAACATCATAAATATGTTTAAACATTATTGATGCAGTATCACATATACAATATAATAATGCAACACATACACGTAATACAAAAGAACATATTGATGTCCAGTGGCGCATCATATAAGGGGCAAGGGGGTCGCACGACCCCCGGAATTTTTGTCAGATGTTTCGATTATATAGTTTTTGTATAGAATTTTTTTGGTATATACGGTTTTGACCCCCGTAATCGGTGACTTCCGATCCCCCGGTCGGAATTCTCAAGCTTTTCCACTATTGATGTCTAACATTTACAACCTTATAGTTCATATTTGCAGCATTTATAATGCACATATGCAATAGATTAAGCAAATTGTGTACCATGATGTTCAACTCCAACAAATTCCAAATTGTGAGATACATGATTTACAGAACTCGAAGAGGCATGATTTACAGAGTTATAAGAAGCATCAACATACAAGCTCGTGTATGCATAATCATCTACAGACATAGGTCTTTTTCCTCAATTAACTCCAATGTCTGATGGAGAATCCGTATTCATCACAATATTGTTTGAGCTCGAACAAGAAGATTATCTAATCGATTTAATAACAACAAAACGTAGAGAAACTTAAAAAATAACACAAAAAATAACATATACAAAATCGGTTGAGATTAAAGCTTTAGATTTAAGAGTCACAAAAATATACCTACAATTGATATGGCGATCAATTAATAAAGATGAAATACAAATTCATAGATGTACGAACATAGATTGAATTGACATCAACGATATTTGATGTTCACGTAGTCAATATACAACATCATCGATCAATTTGAAATGGAAGGAGATTTATAGACTAGTTACATGATTTTGGGATGAGATTGTAAATCGATATGGAAAATATCTCAGATAACGGATTTTATGAAACTTAACAAAAATACCATCATCCTTAACGAGTTTTCGATCAAGTTTTCTCCGCAAGCAAGAGTTTTTAATTTACCAATCCCCTATATATAATATATGAAGAAACATATAAAGAAGAAATGAGCTTTGGCTCAATGGTTGTAGATGCAAGAATTTAAACCCACCACAAGGGGATTCGATCATTGCAATCCCAATTTAGACATGGACTTAGGTTTTAAGGGGCGGGAGGGGGCGGCCAACCCCCCGAATTTTTACTCAGAAGTTCTGATTATATAGTATCCGCATAGAATTTTTTATGTATATAAGGTTTCGACCCCCCGTTGTTTGTGAAAAAATAGGTATCTTATATAAACCAATAAACCAAATTAACGATATATCGGACGATACAAGGTTCCCAAATATCGGTTGTTTCGTCGAGTTTATCGTTTTTCTTTGTTTTTTTTTTCTTTTGGGCCCTTTTTGAGAGGTACAATCCAATTGTTTGATTTTGCCCATTTTTTTCTTTAGGAAAAGCCTAATTAAAACTTTTAACCTAAGTAAAACTCTAAACCCTTTGTTGTCTTTCAATTTCACTTCTCAATCCCTGTGCATAGTTGATAGTTTCATACTTTCATCTTCATTCAAAGAACCAAGGTACATCTACTTTACTAATTTATTAATTATTTATATTTTGGCAGTTAATAATTAATGGATAGATTCATATATTGTTCTCTTATTATGTTGTTGAATGTTGATTAAACCAACCCAATATAATATTTACAAATGGGGTCAATTGTTGTTTGTGTCAACATCCAAATGCCACAAGATAACTATATATATCATCTTCTCTTTAGCTTTCATATTAATATAATTATTGGCCGTTGGTACTGCTTTGGACGGTGGTGTTTTTTATTTATTTATTTATTTATTATTCAATCTTTTGTGTCATGTTATCAAATTGTTTAACAATTAGAGCTGAAAATAATTATGACTTTATTTAATGTTTATGTTATTAGATTATTATATGGGAAAAATAAAACCGTAGCATATTTGATATTATTGTATTTAATGTTTGCTTGTAATGTTTTCATAACAACGTAATGTTTTCATAAATTCTGAGTAGGGTATCATATTCCAGGAGCATGTGATTACTATTATACAGTTTATTTGCTTGTACAATAAAACAAAAGATGTTGAGTCATTTGACGTAAATAAATATTAACAAAAATTTCAATTAAATTAAGAAACATGAATGCAACAAACATAGAAAATAAAACGAAACTAGAGACGCACATTCACTCCTAGATTAATGTTTAATCAATGATTGATTAAACTTGTAAGTTCACTTAAGCCTTTGACAAATTACAGTGACACATAGGAGTGTTTTGTGACAAGGGTGAGAAATAAATGTGTCCATTAGATCACATAGATGGATGAGATTAAACGAGTGACAAACTTGTAAATTATGTTATGAGAAAGTATACGATACAAAGTTTCCTTAACGTGAGAAGTGTAGGAAGCCACCAGGGAATGACACCCGGAAACCATAGTTAGGTTTACTTAACCTAAACCTCCTTGAGTAAAAGGGTACTTTAGTCCTTTTATTGTTACGTTAATCTCTGATCCAATCATTCACAGTTCAATTAACGTTTCAGATTCAATTCATAATCGACTAACTATTTTCGATTGAACGATCTATTCAATTCACGATTCAATTAACAATAATTTTATACGATTATAATTATGCTTTGTTTTTTCATTCGACCAACATTTTTTTAACGATTGATTACTAGGGATGATCGTATGATTGACTTAGGTTTACATCTTGATTATATGATGTTAATCAAAATCAAGGATAATGGATTTACTATACAGATAGAAAGATTATATGATGGAATTTTGATTATCACTAATGTTATGATGAAGAAGAAAATACATAACGTGCGTTTATAGTTAATAAAAGGTTTTTTAACGTGCGTTTTAGTGGCATTATTTTTGTAAGTGCGTTTAAGAGTATATATGTGTGTCTATTTTCTATTTTGTCTGTACAAAATCCAAGCATGATCAAGCTTATTCAAAAGCATGGCTGTGATCAGGAATGAGCATGGTTATGCTTGGTGTGGCATGGTGTGACATGATCATGCTTATTCACAAGCATGGTTGTGCTTAGGAATGAGAAAAGAAAAGAAAAGCGCACCTTATTTCTAAGGTGCGTTTTTTACATGCTTTTAAGTATACATTCGCTTTTAACGTGCATCTAAACACTTACAACGTGCGTCCAAACACTTACAACGTGCGTTTCAAGGCATGTGAGTTTAAATTCTACAACAAGTGCGTCTAAACATTTACAACATGTGTTTAAAATAATGCATGTGCGTGTAAAACACTCTGTTATCACCAACATCGTCTTTTTTGTCTGCTTCTTTTTTAACCTAATTTTTATGTTTAATAATACTTATTGAAACAAAATCGAAAGTATTTGACAAATATTACGAGCGTTTATTCATAACTGTATGTTTTTCTTATGATTAATCGTCCCAGTGTAAAGCTCTTTTTTTTTGTTTTTTACGTTTTTGTTGATTGTAATCCAATGTTTTTTTTTGTTATTTTGATTGTGTAATCATTCTGAACGTTTAATCGAATTGAAACGATGAAAAATCAGGTTTCGAATTAGGTCTGTTCTTTCAATTTGAAAATTTTTTTAACGTTTTTTCCTAATTCACCCCGGTTAGATTCTGCCGACCATGATTAGGGTTGTTAATTACCATCATGCCACTGCTTATAATCAGCGAATGCTTCCTACGCTTCTCACGTTAAGGTTCATATGTGCGTTATCTCATCCCTTATGTTATAATCTAATTAAATTAATATATGGTATGAGGATATATAGGTAAAAACACTTGATTTATATTAAAAACTCATTACTTAAATCCCCCCAATTTAGGATCTTCCCACTCTCACAATATCTTTCTCTACTCTCTCTTCCCCGCAATTCTCTTTTTACCAATACCTGTAATAATTGAGAACACTCCTTCTTCTTCGCCCCTTGTTCTTCTTCACCATTTTGTGCCATCACCATTACGATGTCACAACTCATCAAACATGGTCATCACCAAACTGCCTTCAATAGAGTGCGTTCTTCTTCATTCTTCATTATCATTTCATTTCTTCCCCTCCATATTAATTATTTTCCAGAATTTTAGATTCTTTTTTTGTACTAAATAAATAAATAAAACTATCGGTTTTAAATAATTTAATAAAATTCATTGCTTATATAGAGTAGATATATATACGTATGTAGTACTTATATACAATACTTTTACCGAATCACAATAAAATAAGCCTCTTTTTTGCAGACCTTCATAATATATAAAATGTGTTAATGACTCTTTTTTATGTGTTTTATACGTTTAAGGAATGTTTTATGGTATTGTGTTTTACGTGTATCATATCTGGTTAACATGAGTTTAACTTGAGTTTAAAACACAATAGGTTCAGATGAGTAGTTAACATGAGTTTAAAAGACAATAGGTTTAAATGGGTGTTATAAACAAATGTTTTGATATAACACAATAAGTTCATCTGGTAGTTTAACATGAATTTAAAACACATGACGTTTTTGATAAAACACATTAAGTTCTTATAGGTTTAAAACACACAACGTTTTTGATAAAACACCGTAAGTTCTTATGTGTTTAAAACACACTCACGTTTTTGAGATTTTAAAATCCCGAAAATATCTCAAATTGATTATAGATTGAAATTTCCATAATCTTGAATATGTACATAATTACTCTAATGTCCTTTAGATTTAAATAAAACATTGCCACATGTCACCCTCACAACCCTTCTCACCCTTCTCACAAAACACACCCTTTGTACCCTAACCCCACCCTATATACATACATACATACACACACATATACATATAGTAGGATTTGGTTCAAATGAGAACCTTTTCCCAAACTGAGAACTGTGAGAACCATTCTAGACCACAAATTTCTCTAAGGCAAAGAATTTTATTTATTTATTTTTTTTTTGGCTTTAATCGCTGCTTTATATGCAGGAAAATTATTTTTTTTTAATTTTTTTGTATTTTTTTTTCAATATACACATGTGTATAATACACATATGTATAACTGAACTATACACATATGTATAGCTGAAAAATGCTATATACACATATGTATAATTGCTATATACACATACGTATAAATGAAAAAAAATTCAAAAAAATATTTTTTTTTCTTGCATAAAAATGTGCGATTAAAAGCAAAAAAAAAAAAAAAAAGTCTTTATATGAAATGTGTGGCCCAGAATGGTTCTCTCAGTTCTCAAATAGGGGTTGGTTCTAGTAGGATCCCTACCATATATATATATATATATATATATATATATATATATATATATAGGGGAAAGTTAATTTGAGAACACCTATATTTCGTGCGAACCGCGAGAACGCCATCTAAAACCATTCAAATCAAAAATTTCTTTTTACACTTATCTTTATTAATAAAATACAATCCCAAAAACACAATTTGTGCGTAAAAATTTAAATGTATACGGAAATAAATTGTTTTTACACATGTGTAAATTTATTGTTTGTACATGTGTAAACTGTTTTATTTACACATGTGTAAAAAGTTAATTTGAAAGTGTTTTTGCAAGAAAAGATGTATTATTTGGAAAGAAAGTTCATTTTTTAATGTTGTAATTTGATTATAATTAGGTTTGTATTGAAAAAAAATGATTTTGATTGGTTTTCTCATTTGTTCTCACGGTTCTCGCGATATTTAGCGTTCTCGAGATAACCCTCCCCTATATATATATATATATATATAAGTAAAGGATCTTGTAGAAAAATTGATTAGTGTGAGAAGTGTAAGAAAGATTTATAGCCATATGATCAACTTTTGAGATTAAGGCATTTAAGACTTTTAAACGGTTTTTAAAGTAATAAAATACCACTAATTTTGCACTCTATTTTCAACATATTATTAAAAATCTCTGCACATTCAATTCGAATTCTCAGATCAATCCCCAAAAAAAACTGATTTCTATCATTTTCACTTTATAAATCCATTCTACACCCTATTGCAAAACACGATCATCTCACATACCTTTTTTTTGGTTCTTTATTATTTTCATCAATTCATACAACCACGATCATATAAGAAACATGGATTATAGATTGTTTTGGTAGAAGTTATACAAGACGATTCGCTTGGTTAACATCACATGTTAACATCATGGAGTGCTTTATAATATCATTTTCATCACAGCTAACATCAGTAGTGTTTTACCATAACACCAGGAGTGTTTTATAGTAGCATTTATACTACCTTATGTATACTAGAGGTGTTTTCTTAACATGAATTGTTATACAACAGTTCACAATCATCAACCAAACATGTGGGAGTAGCCATCGAGGGTGGTGGTGTTTTATCTCCTTGCATGTCTGAAAACACAGTAATCGTTGTCGAGTAGCAGTCGATTGTTATGTGTTAATCGTAGGTGTTTTATTAGTTTTCATCTAACTCCCATCGCCGTCACCGTCCTTTGGTGTAATGTAGATGCGTTGATCGTCGGTTTGTTAATCTTCTTTGGTGTGTTAACCGGCGCCTAGTAACTCCCGTCATCATCACCGTCTTGCAAGGGGTGTTAATCGGTTTTGTTTTAATTTGGGTGAAGATGAGAATGTTAACCTGTGTTTAGGAGGGATAATATATTTTTATTGAGAAGAGAAAGATGGAATCGTGTTTATCTTGTTTGTTATACAAGAGAGAAGAGAAGAGAGAGGACAGATAAGAGGAGCATGATATTAGGTAGGAGGGAATCGGTTTCCAAAATAAAAGAACATAATGACAATTTTGTCCTCAAATTAAACACTTATTGGACAATTTCATATCATCCTAAGTCTCTTATTTATTTGTGATTTTTTAAGGCTGCAATCTTTAAACAATTTATTCCTCGAAGTAACAAACTTTCTAAACTCAAAAACGTATAAGAGTTATCTGATAATATTCCTATCCATGGGGCAATATA
The DNA here is from genome assembly GCA_030844895.1 of Ambrosia x helenae. Classification (NCBI taxonomy): domain Eukaryota; kingdom Viridiplantae; phylum Streptophyta; class Magnoliopsida; order Asterales; family Asteraceae; genus Ambrosia; species Ambrosia x helenae. The sequence goes on from JAUTDX010001952.1 coordinate 41,976, forward strand.
AAACTAACAACTAACACTTGGAGTGGTATCAACAAATTCTCCTTGAGCATTTATGCAGAGACCATCTCCTCCGGTGATATGGACGTTGTTCGTCATGATATTATTACAGTTATACATCTCACTGCAATTGAAAATAATCGCATGCTTTGTTGCTGAAGACCCATATATATTCGTATATGTCACGTCGCTTACTTGTACTGCTTGTGCCGATGGCTAATACATATAACAAAATAGTTACATGTTTTGTATCAACTAAGAATAATTAAATTGTTGTTATGGAATAAAAGACTTACATGTGACAGACAAACAGCATCAGAGTTAAGGCAATAATGTTGATCAATTATGATTGGATTTCCAACGCTAATGAGATTAATATCTTGGAATCGGATCCCCTTAGCATACCCGCTTCCATTCTATGATACAAAGAAAGAAATTATATCACTTGATGTTTTAAAAGCTATAAAGTGTTATAGCAAATTATATGTAATTTTACAGGTACTGTCTTGATTCGTAGTCCATTTTTGGTTCCTGTGATGTTACAGTTTTGTACTAGTACTTGTTCAACGGTGTCATAGCCCCCTTTTTCCCCAAGGCTTCCGATGCTGCGAAAACACATACATTGGTCCACGATCATTAGATGCTTTGATCCGTAAAAGAATTCAAAAGATCAGGAAAATTAAATTAGTGAATAGTATTTATGTTTATTGAATAACTGAAAACCAGAACTCTTTATACAGATAGATTACAATGAAAAATATAATTATAAACCAACCAAGTAATGATAATATGCTAGTAATTTATCCTAATATTTATATTAATAACTACAATACATAATAATCTTGACTTAGAGTAACTTAGTATGACTTTTGGGTTAAAATGATGATCAAGCTATAAAGATTGTGGTACCTTATGCCATGACCAGGTCCACAAAACACATTTGTTATGTTAACATCAACGACTCCGCCATTAATAGCCACACAATCATCACCTATATAAGCGCATCACAATAGTTAAACATCACATCAATCATAGATGAAAGTCAATCACTACAAACAAAGAAGTATAACTTGTGTACCAGTTTGAATATTTGAGTCATGAATATTAACATGTGATGAAGAACTGATGTCAATCCCATCTGTATTCGGGCTGTTTTCAGGTGCTCTGATTTGAAGATTTTCAATCTCTACATCTTGGCTATTCTTAATACTAATATGAAGAGATGGGCTGTTAATATGTGTTGTGTCTTTCAGCCGAAGACCCGGGCAGTTGTTAAAATGTAACGCCTATAATGATCGGTAGTCGCATATCAGTGTTTGGTATGATGACATGTATAAAGATAATCTGTTGGTTACAATCGACATACATTTTAAGAAACCTATTCAAATACAATCTTATATCTAATGAAGTGATGAATATAACAACTAGATTAAATGAAAGTGACAATTTTAGTTCTTTTCAAGTTTCAGTTTAATAACATGCATTATAAAATCTAATCTTTAAATGATCGATGAAGGCAAATATCTTACTGTTGGGCGATCACAAGTTTCAGTTTTTTCCTATAAAAAGAAACAGTTAGTCCAAATATTATTACGTTACATTATAATATTGAAACCAAACTCGATTATAAAACTTAACCATTATTCTCCACCAGGCCGAGCCTTGACCATCAATTTGGCCAGGTCCATCAATAGTGAGTCCTTGCACATTTGTGAAGTGTATCCAAAACCGTCTCGCTACACAAATTTTCCATCCGTCGAGTGTATTTGGTGCTGTGATAGTGCCCAAAAGCTACCAGTAAAAAAAATGAAAGAATGTCATGATCACATTTTTATTTAGAATTCTGAAGATTAACTATTTACAGGTGTTAATCGGTTCAGTTTATTCGGTTTGAAGATTAGTTCTATGGAATCGAAGCGAACTGAATACGTATGGTTCAAAACTAACCACGAACTAAATATGAATGCGGTTCGGTTTTTCTGTTCAGACCGAATAAATGGAATAATCTTTTACATTATCTGTTATTGGATTGGGTTAGACTAAATAAGATTTGGCTTAAACAGTAACTTGATTGGGTTAAGGGACAATTAACTAAATGAACATTGATTTTTAGTTCTTACCAAATAAACAAAAAACTTAGCCTAGTTTTTACATGTGGTATCTTTTTATTGGCATGTTAACAAAGCGCAAAATAATAAAGGTTAGCTACATTTTAGCCGACGAATTTGACTTGAGGGAGTAATCATGACTCATGGCTTGCAAAGCTTCGTTGCCACTTGCCACGCAACGTGGGCAAACAAGGCTTTGCTCCCCACATAGGAAAAAGGACGCGGTTGTGACAGAGTACAAGGGACATTTTTTATTAAATCATTTTATACTCTTTTCCTTTAAAAAAAGTAATTAAACAAAACAATAAATAAGATGAAATGATAAATTACAAAAGACTATAATTCAAAAAAAAAAAAAAAAAAACTAAATTGACAAAGGTCATGTGCCTGTTAGAATTGAAAAAAGTAATAAAAAAGTCTTAATTTACCCCTTTAAAAACCAACCGTATCTTAATACCTACATATACTTCAAAATCACCTACCATTTTATTTTCTCTTATACCAATTTTCTCTCGAGAAAAAAAATATACCATTTCCCAAACGACAACTGCACATTGCCTTTGCTACGGATTGGGTGACTATCCAAGAAGGTACGGCATTTGCTCGACCAACTTCGTTTTGGATTGTTGTGTTCCATCATTTCCGTCAACGTATGGGTCACACCAACTCAATTCAAAGTATAGAGATATGTGTAACAAGACCTTAAGATTTCATTTGCTCTACAACGAGGTAATGAATAGTGAGGGTGACCTAACATATGAAGATGCTATTGAAGTAGCTAAAATCGAGTTCAAACATGTCTATGACCAGGACTTTAACTAAGTTTCATCATGACAAATTTTGAGGGTCAATCGTCACAAATAGTTTAAGCAATTTAATTATGTATTTGTTACTTTAATTATGTAATTCTTATTTTATTTTATGTATTTTCTCGCTTAAGTATTTGTTTTTTATTTGAATGATGTATTTGATTATGTTTTTAATTTAATTGACTTTTTTTATATTGTTGGTGGTTAACAACTAGTTTAAAAAAAAAAGATAAGGGGCAACGCCCGTGGGAAATCCCACATCAAAGTGGGCAACGCCCGACTACCAAGGGGAAGGGGTAGTTAGGGTGGTGTGGGGTCTTCCCCTTAATAAAAGAACGCCCCACTCCGAGAGGGGCTTATAAATGCACTTGATTGGTTTTTCCGTAGATCCAATTGCACTTTTACAATCTTAGAGGTCACTTTTTTCAAGTAAAATTTAGCTCACACTTTACAATCTTAGAGGACACTGCTTATTGGTCCTCTTGGCTTTTCAGGTTAACTCGTTTCATTTTTATTTTTATTTTTTTTATTTTCCATGGGTTAAATGACAAAACCTAAATACCCATTATTTGTTACTTGGTTCGAACCGTGTCCAATTTCGGAAACCAACCGATTAACCAATTTGAAACCGAAAAATGAATACCCCTCCTTAACATCATATGATGATCTCAATTTGAATTTGACTATACCTTGATATTAATATTAGGGGATTTGCATGACGAACCATCGAATACCAGTGGACTTAATAAAAATGTCAAGTCTGATGGTATGATTAATGTTGGGTCTACCGAATGATCTTGACATAAATCAGCCCATGCTTGAAGGAAAGCCTGCAAAGATGAACACAATTAGGTAGATATTAAAAATCTAACTGGTCAGTAGTTCTTTTGCATGGAACCATTGCTTACTTGAGAGTCATCTGTAGTCCCATCGCCTTTTGCACCATAAGACGTTACATCAAACGTGGCTGCACTTGTGGTTTCCGGGCTAAACATAATGCAACAAAAGCTCAACAAGACAACCAACAAGCAACCATGCAAAGAAATTACCATTCCTTTCGAAGCCATTGAAGCGGTACCCCTTCCATGTATATGTTATGATTATGTATGTGAGAATATTTATTGAATAACATGTGTGTATATAGCAATACTATCAAGGATCTTCTCGTATCTTTTTTTATATATTAATTAATTGTTACACTACAACAACATGAACTAGAGTACTAATAATTACGTTACAATTTACAAAAAGCGAAACTGTTATTACTCTAGTACAACTTTGTTACAACGTAATTACTCTATTTAGAGTAATTACACTGCATGGATCTTTTCTTCACTTAGTATAGTTCATACAATAAAAATATTTGTATTTGATCTTCACATTATATTGAAATAAAAAAGACAAAAGTTTTTTGAAAAGAAAAGAAAGAACAAACATTTTTTGTTACATAATAATCATAATCAAGTTTACATCAATTGGTGAAAGTTTTAAACCTTTATCTAAGCAGTCATGGTTTTAAATCCCACAACACTCAAATCGGTCATTAAACTGGGTACCGGTTCAACCGCCGACTGTCCTAACCAGTTTGGCCATACATTGCCGGCTCACAGGCATTGAACCCGTACATCACAGTCCACTCCTATAAACCTCACATATGAGAGTGTGTGATTAAGTTATAACGAATAAAGCTATAATAACAGAAGACAAAAAATTAAAAAACCATTTTACCACTATTCTTCAAAGTCATGGAAAAGGCTTCTTTATCCTGTTTTAGTGTGGGATTTTTTTTTTTGGAAGGTGAGTGTCTCAGCGGATGGAACCAATCGACGACAATCGAAGAACGCGAGTTCGAGCCCCGGGCCTCACAGAAGTGAGTGTGCCCGTAAGACTTACCGGTGCCAGCGAGACTGAACCCGGTTCAAACCGACCAGGCGGAAACCCCACTAAAGTGGGGAAAACCCTCCCCCCCTCAGGATTCGAACCCATGACCTTTCGGTCAAGTGTCTTATCCCTCATTGGGGTGGCCAACTGGGCTAGCCCAGCTGGTTAAAGCTATAACAAATATTATGTTGAATTTAAACAAATTCTTTTACTAACTGGCCTCTTAATTAACAATTAATGCTTGTATAAAGACCTTAAACGTAACATTCTACGTAACTCACAATGTTTTTATAACATAAGTCATAATAATTGCAGCCTTGATCAAAAATTTTCTAGACATATACAGTCTTAAAGATATGATGGTTGAGATATATTGTGTAGTTTCCATTATGTGTAATAGAAGTAAATCACATTAGAATTAGTCCAAATATGCAACATTGAATTAAATATATGTGACAAGTGTGAATGTGATAGATATATGGATTAAGAGTGAATGTAATGAAGAAATGATCCAAGAAGCGGGAAAAAGAAGGATGTTAATGCAGCATAGGGTTCTTGTAGATCTACTTTTATTTATTAATTTTGAGCACAATTGTTACTCATATTTTACTTTACACAAATTGTTCTAAACTTACTACATTTCCCAAGTTTAAATCTTGGAACTTTTGTCTAAGAGGCATGTTCCAAGTCCTTTAGTGATTACTCTTTTTCAATTGTATTCTTACATCATGTTGGAGCCTCTTAATTAGGCATTTTTTAACACGTGGCATGTAGGGTCACTAGGGGCTTGAAATCCAAAAGAAGTGTAATGGTTTCAAGCCTCTAGTGGGTCTCACATACCATTTATTATTATTTTTTTAAATTTAATAAACAAAATAATATTTCATTTAAAAATTTGTTAAACTAAACATAAAAAAATTACATTAATTCACGAAATTACATAAAAATACGGAAATATTAAAAAAAATAACGATCATGCTAAAAAAATACAATCTAAAGATTATATTTTGCCCGGATTTGTTGCGTACGAAGGTTAAACAATATTAGGGCATCTCTTGTTAGTCCCTCAGATGACATCGACAAAAACTTGATATCCTTCTCCATTTGACGCGCCTCTTCATCTCTTCAAATTCATCTTTCAACTAGACAGCCATCAAAGACGACTCCGCACGTCCACCCTTTCGCACGCTTCTTCTACCTGGCGGTCGAGACAACTCTCCTCCTCCTCCTCTGCTTCAACCTCTTCATTTAAACCCATGGTCCGAGCATCCGAAGTGGGAGTCTCTGGATCAATCGAAGAAGAGGTTTTCAACTGTTTGGCTTTGCTCCTACTCGCCGTCATTCCTGGTACGTTTGCCCATTTAGGGTTTCCCTTTAGAAGCTCTCAACACCTTATGTACAGGAACATCCCACTATCGGCGTTGTACTCCTCCAGCGCTCTCGTCAAAATATCCCCATCGCCAAGACCGCTACCCCATTTATCCTTCATATGTTGATAATATTCTTGAAATCCATGGAATTTTTTATTGATGTTGGTCCACTTTCCTGAAATCGAGTCGTTTTCCCGATATTCTCCTCTACCCATTGCGTTGAAAAACGTCTCCCGAATCATTTGCAAAAAAAAAAAGGTGAATTTTGATAGTTGGCTACAAAAATTATAAAACATATATTAGTATACTTTAAAAAAAATTACATACTTACAAAAATTAAAAAAAGGTATAATTGTTTAAAAAATTAAACACATACGGTTTATTTAAAAAACAGTATTATTTAAAAAAAAATAAACACATACGGTTTATTTTTTTTAAAAAGACTAGTTTTTTTAAAAGTTAAATAAAAAGAAACATACCAACTGTGAGATCCTCCGAAATGTCTAGCCACGCTCGTGCGAGCGCCTACTCCTCGTCTTTGGTCCATGCTTGATACGGCTTTAGTGTTTTGGGTTTAGTCGGCTCTCCCTTTTTTTATGCAACCGTTTTTTGGATTGGGAGCTCTCGGGTTGTCGCTCGAGTTGCGTCTCCGGCACTTGCTCGGGTTCTTGTTGAGACCCCGACATACCCCCAACGCTAATATTCATATTAGCGTATCCCATCGGACATTGGGAAAATTGTTGGGGCATGTTTAGTAATTGTGAAAACCCCATGTTGTTCGTGTCCAAATCTTGAAAGTTAAACGGTTGTTGAGCTTGGGTGGTATTTGGGTGATACGTGTTTGGGATGCCCTGGCGAGATGGAACACCGAAAGGTGGACAAAATGATTGCATGGTTTAAAAGTTTGCTTTTAAAAAAACGAGTGGAAGTTTATAAAAATTGAGGTGAAGTTTATATGTTTGAGAAAAGGTGAGGTTATTATATAGTTGAAGTGTATAAATGTTTTGTGTTTATAAATTGTTTTTATTATTATTTTTGAACGGCTATAATGACCCAATGGTCAAATTTTTCGAATGGCTATAAAATCTTCCAACGTTCAACACATGTGGCATAATATGATTGAAGGAAAGAAAGGAGAGACCAACGCAAAATATTACGGTTGGCCTTCCTTAGCGCCCAATTCACAAGGGTGTGGGCGGTGTTTGCATGTTAAATGGGCGCGAAAAATGGGCCTTAACACCCATTTCACCGGCCACTACGTACTATATGGTGTGAGACAGTTAGGTGAGGGCTTTTAGGTTTTATAGTTAATGGTGTGGAATAAAGTCTCTCTCATCATTACTCAATAATTAATTTTATTTTAATTTAAATTTACAGACATTATAACATAAAATTAAAATAAATTCCATAAGTTGAAAAAATAATTAAGATAAAACATAAAAAGTACCATTAAACTGGAATTAAAGAAAATACAAACTAACATAAAAAACTACTAAAACCAACAAAAACACAACTAGTCCATGCTTTGATATTTGGCTTGGATTCGTTGTCTCTGAGCTTTGAAATATTTTTCCAATTGTCTTTGCATTTGCAATTAGTGCTCTTGTTCCTTGATTGAGAGCAAATGAGAGATTTTTTCGTCCAAATCATCCAACTTTGATGGACTCGAGAGATTTGTCGAAGAGGTTGATCGGGCCCTTGCTTCTCTTCTAGCCGGCCGTGGCAACTCTTGTGTTTCTACGTAAACAAAGTCATCAATGTCGCCGTTTAGGTTTAAACAGGAATGAGTATCCGACGCACCTTGAGAGTCAGTCGGTTTGGGTATGCTAGAGCTTGTCTTCGACCATTAGATGATCGGTCCAAAATTGTTGGCTTAAATGGTGGTACAAGATGCCATTTTCAAGATTTCGAAGAAGCTCCAACATGGTATCATTGTAAACCTAGATCCGCTATGGATTCTGTATTCATTGTGGGCCATGATCATGACGTTAACATCATTTCAACTGCTTGCTCATAAACGATTGGTCGAAATGCGGCTGTAAATATTATTGAAGTTGTAGATAGAGTGGTTTTGTGGTATATACTAAGAAGGATTGGGTGGTAAATTTATTTGGTTAATGAAGTAATAACTATCTTTAAAAATACAAGTATTTAGAATTAAATGGGAGAGGGCACCAAGATAACCAAAAAGTAGATAACTGCAATGGATAACACTTGTCTCCATGATTTCTTTTATTATTTTGATAGATATAGATAAGTCGTTAGAGTTCCTGATATATTGTCTAAAAAATAAGGGCTACACAAGTCTTAAGTGCATGTAACAATTGGGTTGGTAGAAACAATTTTCCCTCGAGTATTTTTACAATAAGAATAATCGCCTTGACCGGTGATTCCAACCTGCGTTGTAGTGATTCCAGTGCAGTTATATTTCTCACTGCAATCGAACGTAATTGCTTGCTTTGATGCCGAAGACCCATGTATATTAAGATACATGACATCGCTCACTTGAACACCTGGGAGACTTGGCTATATAAAATTAAAACCAAGTGAGTACATTTAGGTTGTTGGATTTACCACCAATTAAAAATGAATAAATATGAACGGTTTTAAAGTTTTAGTAAAAAAACAAGAGTAATTAATCATTCTATAATTTGTTATTAACGACTTAAAATAAATTGAGCGAACTTGATATTTTCTATTATTAAAAGAGGCTAAATATACAATTTTGGTTTTGGGTTGGAAAATATGCAATTAAGGAAGTTCACAAAGGGTAATTTGCAATTTTGCTTTTTGAATTAGATAAATATGCACTTAATAAAGTTTGTAAGGGAATATTTGCAATTCACCATATGAATAGACCGGTTAGACATAGACACTGGTGCTTGGTAAAAAGAATTTTCAACATTAGTGCAATAATGTTGATCTATTATGATTGGATTTTCTACATTTACTATATGAATGTCCCGAAATACAATCCCCCTAGCATACCCAGTTCCAACCCGTGATACAAAAACACAATATTAACATCCAAGGTTACTAAAAAAATTTAGAAGAATTGTATAGCACATTTTATATAAATTTTCCGGCACTATCTTGATTCGTAATCCATTTGTGGTTCTAGTGATGCTACAGTTTCTTACACGCACTTTTTCGACTATGTCATGACCATGGTTTCCCCCTAGGCTTCCAATACTGCAGAAACATATTAATACATGGGTGAGCGAAGAGGACTTTGTGTTTGCATGACAATCAACATCAAACACACTAATAATTTGTACCCTTGTTACATTTATATTGTATATGCCACCATTAAGACTATATGGTGTGCCTCCCCTTTCCCCCAACTCCCCCAAGTGCCACGTCAGCGCCACGTCATTTCCCCCATTTTCTCCCCAAAAGTTTGGAAATGGTATTCCCCTTCTTCCCCCTTCTTTTTTATTATTAAAGTTTGATTTTAAAAAAAAAATAAAAAAAAACAACCAATCAATGCATCCGGTGAGGGCGGTGCTTTTACCACTTCTTCCCCGAAAATTTTAAGGGGGGGGGGGGCGGTGTTCCCCGGTTCCCCGGACGCCACATCACACCCCGGATTCCCTCCCCGCATGACACACCGAATGGTCTAATAGCCACACAATCATCACCTATTTTTATTGGTATCAAAATTAGACGATACATTATATTATAGAAGAATGTAGTTACAGTGGCTATGCAAAATAAATTTATAAAGTAGGTTATACAATTTTTTTAAATAGTAGGACCCTTTGAGATCTCTATAATAAAAGGTAGTATTGATATATGATATTTAATATAATTTCAATGTATTAGCATGTTTTATTTGAATTGTAGTTGTTAAAAATATATTACAAAAGTATTTTGATTTCACCTTCATCCTTAAGTATAGATAATCCGTATTCGGAGTAGTTACATAGGTTGGTGATGACATTAACATATGCTCAAACCGGATTATTGCCTTTTAAGCGCGGATGTCATATAGGGTTCACTCGGATTATTATCATCAGAAGATGTGTGTTATTTAACTACTAATGCTTGATAAGACACTTAAAGTTAAAAGGCACAACCAACATATATGCTCCATTGGGATTATAGTCGTCAATCTATAAACATGCAAAACAAAAAAACAATTAAGGGAGCCAGACTAAAAAAATACAAAAGCCAAGGAAGGAAAGATAATTGAATAATACCAAAACACGCTCACCTTAAGTGACGCGTTGGGAAGCTCCTGCAACTTATCATTGCTCTTGCGTTCTTGAACAACGACAACCTAATTTATTATCGTTGCAAGCGCATCGTCACTTTTTCATTATTGAACAACGAAAACCTGATTTATTGTCACAACAACGTTTTTGTTTTCTTTGATGGCTTACAAAGAAGCTCGGAAAAACTTCATCATCGCCCAAAAAGAAATGAAATAGTAGTTGTAGGCTCAGAGCAATGGCTGCTATTGGCATATTGTTTTTTCCTCAAAAACATAACACCAACAAAATTTTATGGGTTGTCCATGAACTATTGCACAAACTAGTTGGTTGTTTGGAAACCCAATAATAAAACACAGCCAAAAACGATCATCATGTCCAATAAGGCCCAAAAATCTAAACATTAGCATTTTAAATGTTTTTTTTAACATGGGGGGAAATATTAAAGAACAATTTTTTACAGCTATGGGCCTAGAAAACTTTCAACATTGCCCATAGAAATATGAAATAACTCATGCCAGCGGAAAACATAGTAATAAAGAAAAGAGTGGGTTAAAAAACCTCATGCATACAAATTCCTCATTGTTCACTCCAATTGCTCTACTGAAAGAGCACAAATACCAATGCAAAGCCATGCCAATCGCCAATCCAAAACCACCAAGCATACAGGAGACATAAGCGATTTGAACCAAAATCCAAACAGCCTTCTAAACATCTAACAATAAAAATAAATGCGTAAGACATCAATACGAAATAAATACGTAAGACATAGATTTTCATACATGATCGTCAAATAAAACATTGTTTTTTCCTAGATGAGCACGGGAATATTTGGAACCAAAATTGGCCAATTCACTAGAAACACTCAAATAGTCTAACCTCCTATACAAGATGGCAAGACTATTCCTTCCACAGAGATTATCATTCACCGGTGACTTTGGAGTACTGGAATAAACTGCAAACAAGATGAACTTGGGGTAGGGAGGCGACTACAAGAGTAGTTGTTTATAACAAAAACGTGAGTGAATGGGGATACTATCTATGATAGGAATTTTTTGCATAAATAGGCATTTTAACATGGGGGTAAGTGTTTATAGGTAAGTTGAAAAAAAAAAGCACAAATAGGTAAGGATGATATTGGTTTGGCGACATTGATTAAAAAAAATGAATGTATGGAAACGGTTTAGCGACATTGATTAACAATTTCAATGTATGAAACAACTTTAGCGACATTCAATAAACTTTTCATTGTTGCCAAACCATTTGGTGACATTGATTTGGAGTTTTTTATTGTTTAAAAATAGGTTGGCGACACTCCTTTATTAAACCACTACCTTTTATCCTGGGAGCGTCCCGGGTTGAAATATCTAATATTACATATCAATTTTACATATGGAATAGACTGATGCGCTTTACAGTTACATGCAGGAAAGCTGTAATCGATCATTCTAAAAATAACTAACCTGAAATAAGAAAAAAAAGTTATTTATTGAAATACTATTATAATAACCATACATATATTTTAGTTACATACTATAAATTTTTAGTTTATGATGGTGCACGTATATTGTAAATATCGAACACATTAGTCTAAGGGTTATGTAATGCATTAAAAAATAGTCGTTTTTAGTCATTTATTGAAATAGTATTATAATAACCATACATATATTTTAGTTACATACTATAAAGTTTTTAGTTTATGATGGTGCACGTATATTGTAAATATTGAACGCATTAGTCTAAGGGTTATGTGATGTGTTAAAAATTCATGGGTATATGATCGGGTATATAGTTCGGGTATATTGTAAATATTGAACACAATACCTGTCGGGTTACAAAAAATAGTCGTTTTTTTTCTCCGTTTTTTATATGGTACTCGTTGGAAAGATAATAAAACGTTTGTTAATTTAGTGTAATTTTTTTCTTTAAAAAATCTCGTATATAAAAGATATTAACGTTTAAAAGTTATGGGGGAAACATCAGAGGGAAAATAATAAAGGTTTAATATTTAAATTTAGTAGATTAGGTTTTAATATATTATTTGTTTTTTTTAATTGGTGTAATAGGTGGCACCTATGATCCTATATGACATCTCTCAAAAGAGAGAATGCCTAAATAAATGACATGTAGGATTTCTCTCTTTGCAATATATATATATATATATATATATATATATATAGATGTGTAGTGTCGCTAACCATAATTCATACAAACAATTTTGATTCATTGTCGCCGAATGGTTTGGAAACAATCAAATTTAATATAGAATGTCGCTAACCTGTTTCCATACATTCAAAATTTTTTATTCAATGTTGCTAAACGGTTTGGCTACAATAAAAAAGTTGATTCAATGTCGCCAAACCAATATCATCATTACCTATTTGTGCTTTTTTCTTTTTAACCTACCTATAAACACTTACCCCATATTAAAATGCCTATTTATGCAAAAAATTCCTATGATAGCTTTTCTGGTCAGCAAAAAGTGTCCTTCTATTAGGGGTGTTACCCCTTATATAGAGTTGGACATATGCCACCGATACCCAAAACCTTAATCGTGATGGGCCAGACCCGATTAGGGTTGTCTCCACTACCCTAGGCTATATTAGTAAAGTAGTTAAAGAGGACTATAATTAAGGAAATATTGGAACACTTACCGCTTTTACCGCCCTGCGCATGCGATCTCCCGTGATTGCAGGATGGAAGTTGACGTGTTGATCTCTGCGCAATAAGGTGATGATTGCGCGGGGTCTTCCCTTCGCGCAAGTTTGTGCTCGGGTTGGGCTTGACCGCGTGATGATTTATTGCCCAATCCCATCAGCACCCAAAATAAAACCAATCCTACGAATGACCTCATTACTATCCACTGTGTATAACGACATACAATAACATAGAAACTCAAATATAGCGTAGGTCACCAAAACTGCCAGCGCGTGCTTAAGAAATGGCAAAACAACAAATTTGAAAAAAAAAGCCAAAGACAGCAAACAGGGAATTAATGTGAACAAACTCATAGTTCAGAAGACAACAACACCTAGCCGGCAGGGCAGGTTGCATGAAATGAGGTGCCATCCATGAACCCTGATACACCAAAGCAACATCCACATCAACTATATACGGATGTATAGATTCATCATAGCCACAACCAAAACATACCACAATACGATTGTTACAAAATCTCATAGCCAACAACAACAAATGTTAAAGGCATGTGTTCAATAACTAAAGAAATAAATTTGAAAACCAAATAAGCTGAAGCCACCAAAACTGTTGGCTAAACCAACAATTTTTTTTACAGTATATTAAAACCAACAAATATGAAGGTCGGTTCGGTAGCAACAGAAAACTTCATCGATTGTGGAATTTTCATCACGAGGCATATGAAGGTACAAGGGTAAGGGCGAATTGTTTGAATGTGGGTTCTTCAATCAAGATTTAATGCAACAGTTAGATAAGTAATACCAGGATGAGGTGTGCTACAAAAATAATTCTTTCGGATGCAAACGTACTATTCAAACAATTAGTACCGGACGATGCAAGAGAGACAATGGAGAAAGTGAAGACGAACTCTAGTTGTGGGTCATGAACACTTTAGTATGTTGGTATATTAATTTGGATAATTAGAATGTTTGCGTTCAATGGCTAGTTTATAAAATCTATTATGATAAGACAACTAGTATGGTGTAGTCGCTATTACTTATGGATGATTAGCGTGTATTCGATGCTTTTCAGTTTTAAAGGAGTATAACATGATTGGAAACTATTAAGACAATTATGTGGTTTGATGTTAATTAGCATTTATATGAAATTTTGCAGTTTATTGTTATCGATAATTAATTAAATGTATGCACACGTGTAGTACTTGTGTGTGCATAATGTACCATATGTATTGCACAAATACACGTTATAATATACAAGTTTAAGGGAACGTGTATTTCCTTTGTGAATAAATTTTAATTAAAAAATGATACATATATTATTATTATTATTTAAAGCATACACGGGCTGTATATTACAAAATATAAATACAGAACGTGTTAAGTAATAATAAAATATATAGTACCCACATGTATTTTCCATACATAAGGATTAAAGTGCAATCATACTTAAAGCATAAGTGATTGATTATATGGCACACGCATAATAGTATAACACATGTCATCAGTTACATATATACAGTAGTAAATACTTTTTGTTTTTGTATATGTGATAAGTGTGCTATATATATGTAATACGTTTAACATTATAATGCATATGTGAAATATAAAATATACACAATTTCAAATGTACGAAAAACATATATTGCATTTATTAATATAAAGTCAGAATGCATGCAATATCAATACGTGTATACAAAACGTAAAGGAAGTTCTAACATACTATATTATTGGTGAATATACGAGGTTGGCTATGCAATTTACGAATCATACATGTCAACAAAATATATTGGTCAGCACTGGAACGACATTATGACACGGATTAAGGAACATCATCAGTCTCATGACCGACACCCGAAGCGATTGCAACTTCTTTAGTAGCATCTCCCATAACCACCTTAACAGCTTGAATCTTTTTGCAGTTGGTCACTTTAAACCTGCCGCAACGGTAATTTAAACAACACTAACATCCGTTATAATACATATGTGAAATATAAAATATACACAATTTCAAATGTACGAAAAGCATGTATATATATTGCATTTATTAATATAAAGTTAGAATGCATGCAATATCCATATGTGTATATAAAACATAAAGGAAGTTCTAACATACGATATTATTGGTGAATATACGAGTTCGGCTATGTAATTTACGAATCATACATGTCAACAAAATATATTGGTTAGCAGTGGAACGAGATTATGACACAGATTAAGGAACATCATTAGTTTCATGACCAACATCTAAAGCGATTGCAACTTCTTTATAGTAGAGCCTGCCAGAACCACTTTAATAGCTTGAATCTTTTCGCAGTTGGTCACTTTAAACCTGCCACAATGACAATTTAAACAACACTACCATCCATTGAATTAAAACCCTGAAGCTTTGGTTTACCAGGCCCTACTGGTCATGCTTGATGATGAAATGTTGGGATTTCGACAACAATTGGAGCACTCTTGATGTTAGAACACTTTGTCAGTGAGTATTTCTTGTCCCTTGATGCCTCCTAGCCTCCAATGTAAAAATGCTTGAAAATTCATTGGAAAAACATGTTTTTCGGCCAAAAACTAACATAAACCAATCAATACCGCCCACCGGCCATAAAATACGACCAAGCAAGTATTTTATGGCCTAATATACGACCCAAAACTAACATAACCAATAACTAAAACATAACTGAACTGAGTATTCCTTGTCCCTTGATGTCTCCCAGTCTCCAATGGTACAAAATGCTTGAAAATCCATTGGAAATACATGTTTATTTGGCCAAAAACTAACATAAACGGCTCAATACCGCCCACTGGCCATAAAAAAACGACCAAGCAAGTATTTTATGGCCTAATTTACGGCCCAAAACCGACGTAACCGATAGCTGAAAAACATAACTCACATAATCGAATTGATTTAACCGATAACCGACATAACCAACGGTCATGGTCATGAGATTTCTTTAGCTGTCCGAGTAGTTATGATTATGGTTATGTAGCCTTGGTTATGTAGCCTATGTAATAAAATTTATGTTTTACACCAGGCATGAAGATGTTTTTTACTAAGATAAAATTATGTAAGTAGCAAACTGATCTTGATGTAGGTACCCTTTATTTTGATGAAGAATTGAACTTATAATCAAATGTTTAAGTAAGTTTTTTTTGTTGTTAAGGAATATCTGTGTTAAAAGGGATCGCACATTTGTATTTTAAACAAAACTAGGCTTATACCCGCGCGCGTTGCGGCGCGCTCAATCGAATCGGGTCTCAGCTTGATAACATAAAAAACTAAACGCCAAAAAAAGGGTGCAAAAGGCCTTTAGTGTAACTGCAAACTAAAGGAAAAAAACCAAAGATATTGGATATTACCTGGGTAAAACGATTTGGTTAGCAACTAAGATTACCCCACTTTCAATGACTGAAATAGGATATAATTATGAAGCCTACAGGGGAAATCTTTTTAATTCAAAATTAAATAAACTACACCATGTATATGTTACTGGAAGATGGCTGCAAATTGTGTTTTATGATAACATAAGCAAATTTTTAAAAGCTTTTAGTGGAAATGCAATCAAGAACCAATGATACTAAAAATAGAACAATTACTTAAAAAACATAATTCATGGACGTCGTAAATTCATAATAATAATAATTACTTAAAAAAATAAAAGAGATAGTGAATACAGTAAACAACATGTGACTGCAAATTTAATACCAAAAAGTAGTAACATATGAAGACATGGGCTGACATTTTGGGCCAATTTGTGAACATACAACATCTCGTCTTCTTATTGCCATTGGCAGTGTGTAATCTGTGCCAACATTTAAGATTCAATTGCAAATGTAGATATATCATTTTGTTAGCACATTAAAGAATTTCAATCCATGTATATTAGATTTGTAATGATCTGAGTCTGTTTGTTGGCCCAGTTATATAAAGTTTCGAAATTGAAATCTTTTCCATATGGTTTTCAGTCTAAATGTTGAAACTCGTTAAGTGGAAAGAACAAAAAAAATTGAAACTAAAACTTTGAGAGCCAAACATCAATTCGACTGAATTTTGTATACTCGTGCTTGTGATTACTAAAATGAAGCTGCAATACATGATGTGTATACGGTATACAGTATACCTATCATAAATAGGCGAAAATGTTTAGTAAATATACCTGTCAGAAAAAGTATCAAACAGCAGTATTGGTGTGTTGATTGTAATGATTTCTCAGGGGACCTGGAAGTTTTATAAGACTGATACTTGAGAGAAACAAAACTCACAGCCAGATCAATTTACACAGACAAAGCAATACAGACCTTAAATTATAATCTCATAATATATCTTATCTAATCATCAAAATAAATGTTCAAATGCTTGCTAATAGTGAAGGTACCTCTCTCAAAGGAATTGGAATTGGGAATATATCACCTTGTCATTAAGTCATTATTCGATGTTTATACAAAGTATCATGTATTATTCCAAAAGTATAACTAATTTACCTTTTTCCCTGTCAAGCCCTTATAGGATTTTGTTGAAAAGTGGTTCAACTACACCACCATCGCTGCCTAGACATCCATGATGGATTGTTGGTGTGGAGATTGAGACATCATGACTGTTGTTAAACCCAAGAAAAGAAAAGAAAGCAGAGCAAAAGAGACAAAATACGATGAAATAGGTGAAAAGGAAGAAAAGTTATTGTAATAAACTATTACCTTGAAGAAGATTAGGATGAATCTCGGTGATTTACGTTGTCTGGCTAGCAAAGGAACCTTAACGTCGACGCCGCCGCTTATAGTGTATGCTTCCTGGAGTCGATTCCCCCTTGGTGGTGGCGGTGTCGTCGTCAACGGTGATGGCGCGGTGGGCGGTGGAGTGGTGACACTGATCGTCTCTCTCTCTGTATATATCTCCATGTGGATCGTGTGTGCAGGTGGAAGATAGGAAGGACAATCTAGAAGATGAAGGTGTAAAGGTAATGTTGCTTTAATACCTGTGAGGTGAAGAGTTGTACGCCAAAAATAAAGCATGCATTGAGCACATTGCAATAGTTGATTATGTGATAGGAGAGAAACTTGCTAAATATAGTATTAATAATGTGTAGTCTTGGTGTCCTATAAAAGGCCTAACATACGTCCAAACAATGTAGGTTCCATTTTTATTATTTTGTATACCCATTGGCTTTTAATTTCTTAACTACAGCTGAAAGTTAGTTTTAGTTGAAATTTCTGGTTAATAACCGAATTAACCATAACCTAATTCATAGCCGGTTAAACGTAATCGAAGTTCAGATAGGTTATGGTTAAAGAAATCCCATAACTGAAACTAGTAGTTGAGGTTATAGTTAATGGAAAAACCGAACCAATGCGACCCATGCACACCCCTATTATGCACCAGGTACCTATGGAGGCCATATTTTACTGCACGTATTCATCACAATATTGTTTGAACTCGAACCAGAAGATTATCTACTTGATTTAATAACAACTAAACATAAAGAAACTTAATAAATCATCACAAAAAAACAACATATACGGAATTGGTTGAGATTAAAGCTTTAGATTTAAGAGTCACAAAAATATATGTGCAATTGACATGACGATCAATTGAGAAAGATGAAATATGAATTCGTATATGTAGGAACATAGATTGAATTGATATCAATGATATTCGATGTTCAGGTAGTTGATATAAAACATCATCAATCAATTTGAATTTGGAAGGAGACCTGTAGATCAGTGATATGATTGTGAGATCAGATTGTAGATCGATATGGAAAATATCTTAGATAACGGATTTTATGAAACTCAATAAAAATACCCTCATCCTTAATGAGTTTTCAAGTTTCTCCTTAACAAAGAGTTTTTAACTCAGCCATTCCCTAGATATCTTTATACGAAGAAACATATAAAAAAGAATTGAGCTTTGGCTCAATGGTTGTGGACGCAAGAATTTAAACCCACCACAAGGGGGTTCGATCCTTGCAAACCCAATTCGGATTGTTTTCTTCTTTTGTAATTAGTTTTGTTTTTTCTCTAATAATAACTTTAAAAGGCAGTAATTTATGAAGTTCTATATATACGTTTTCGATGGTCTTATATTTATCCACGTTTCGGTATAATTTTCTTTCAAAATCGAGCTAAGCAGATATAATATATTTTTGCTTTTTTCTACTATGTTATCCTTAACGCTCATACTCAATACAACGTAATGTTTTCTTAAATTCTGAGTAGGTTATCATATTCCAGGAGCATGTGATTACTATAATACACAGTTAATTTGCTTGTACAATCAAATAAAAGATTTGATTCATTTGAAGTAAATCAATATTAACAAAAATTTCAATTAAATTAAGAAAACATGAACACAACAAACATAGAAAATTTTAAACAAAACAAGAGACGCACATTCACTCCCAGATTAATGGTTAATCAATGATTTATTAAACTTGTAATTTCACTTGAGCTTTTGACAAATTACATTGACAAAATTTCCCGTTTGAGAATACACACACCCACCCACCCACACACACACACACACACATATATATATATATATATATATATATATTCATCTCTATCGTCCCAAGTCTCTTATTTATTTGTGATTTTGTAAAGCTGCAATCTTTAAATATTTTATTCCTCAAAGTAACAAACTTTCTAAACTTAAAAACCAGTAAGCATTATCTGATAATATTCCTATCCATGAGGCAACATGAATCTAACAACTAACACTTGGAGTGGTATCAACAAATTCTCCTAGAGCATTTATGCAGAGAGCATCACCTCCAGTGATATGGACGTTGTTTCGTCACGATATTAGTACATTTATGGCTCTCACTACAACTGAAAATAATCGCATGCTTTGTTGCTGAAGACCCATGTATATTTGTATATGTCACGTCGCTTACTTGTACTGCCTGTCCCGATGGCTAATACATGTAACAAAATATTTACATGTTTGGTATCAACTAAGAATAATATAAATTGTTGTTATGTAATAAAAGACTTACCGATGACAGACAAGCAGCATCATCAGAGTTAAGGCAATAATGTTGATCAATTATGATTGGATTTGCAACGCTAATGAGATTAATGTCGTGGAATCGGATCCCCTTAGCATACCCACTTCCATTCTATGATACAAAGAAAGAAATTATATCATTTGATTTTTTAAAAGCGATAAAGTGTTATATATAGCAAATTATGTGTAATTTTAACAGGTACTGTCTTGATTCGTAGTCCATTTTTGGTTCCTGTAATGTTACAGTTCTGTACTAGTACTTGTTCAACCGTGGTCATGACCCCCTTTTTTCCCCAAGGCTTCCGATGCTGCCAAAACAAATATATTGGTCCACGGTCATTAGATGCTATGATCCGTAAAAGAATTCAAAAGAACTGAAAAATTAAAATTTGGTGAATAATTTTTACGTTATTGAATAACTGAAACCCAGAACTGTTTATACAGATAGATTACAATGAAAAATATAATTATAAACCAACCAAGTAATTATAATATGCTAGTAATTTATCCTAATATTTAAACTACGTATTGATATTAATAACTATTCAGCCCCGCTACGGCTATGCGCATATAATGTATATGTGTTGCACTAATTTTACTGTTATTTTACTAATTTAGTGAAAATAAAATTAAAATTGACAAATGGTTAATGATGCATCAGGTGGTGATGTTGATAGCCAAAAGACAAGGGATACATGCACCAGGGTTTGCCCCGATTGCTAAGTGTTATGTGCCTTATGTCTTAGGCTGATATAAAACCACTATTGAGCTGGGGTGTCACTGGACGCAGCCTCTCTATTCCCACGGGTAAAGGTAAGGTTGTCTACATCTTACCCTCCCCAGACCCTACTTAGCTTTTGCTATTGGTGAGATTAACTAAGTATGATGATAAATTGATAATGATTGATATTAATAACTACAATACATGATAAACTTGACTAAGAGTAACTTAGTATAACTTGGGTTAAAATGATAATAAAGCTATAAAGATTGTGGTACCTTATGCCATGACCAGGTCCACAAACACATTTGTTATGTTAACATCAACGACACCGCCGTTAATAGCAACACAATCATCACCTATATAAGCGCATCAAAATAGTTAACCATCACATCGATCCAGACGAAAGTCAGTCCCTACAAATGAAGAAGTAAACTTGTGTACCTGTTTGAATATTCGAGTCATGAATATGAACATGTGATGTAGCACTGATGTCAATCCCATCTGTATTCGGGCTGTTTTCAGGTGCCCTGATTTGAAGATTTCCAATATCTACATCTTGGCTATTCTTAATACTAATATGAAGAAATGGGCTGTTAATATGTGTTGTGTCTTTTAGCCGAAGACCCGGGCAATTGTTAAAATGTAAAGCCTACAACGATCCATAGTCGCATATCAGTAGGCGATAAGGGGCAAATTAATGGCTCATTAAGCTTCTTGATAAGTTGAAATTTCCCAGGAGAATGGTGTCTATAATCGTTGGTATAACAGGCTTTCGAATAAAACTTTGAATGAACAAGTTAAAGTTTGGCCGAAGACTTTCACCAATGGAATTGGGGGCAAAATCGTCCGTTGGTGATGACTTTCACCAATGGAATTGGGGCAAAATCGTCCGTTGGTGAAGCCCATATTTTTATATAGTGAAAGTTAAAACATATAAAACTGTTAATCAAATCTTATCTAATTATTATGATATAGTCACTATAGGTCACCCTATAACGACGAAACTAAGGTCTATTACGACGGAACTATAGGGGCAAAACTATTGCAACTAAATTTCGTCGCAATAGCCTATAGCGAGGAAATTTCGTTGCGAAAAGTCTTTTTAATTTCGTCACTAAAGGTATGAATTTTTTGTAGTGTAATTTAAGTGACAATTTTCATTTCTTTTCAAGTTTTAGTCTAATACACATGCATCATATAATCTAATCTTTAAATGATCGATGAAGCCAAATATCTTACTGTTGGGCGATCACAAGTTTCGGTTTTTTCCTGTAAAAAAAACCGTTAGTCCGAATCTTATTATGTTACATGTTAATATTGAAACCAAACTTATTATAAAACTTAACCATTATTCTCCACCAGGCCGAGCCTTGACCATCAATTTGGCCAGGTCCATCAATGATGAGTCCATGCACATTATTGAAGTATATCCAAAACCGTCTCTCTACACAATGTTTCCATCCCTCGAGTGTATTTGGTGCTGTGATAGTGCCCAAAAGCTAACAATGAAAAAAATGAAAGAATGTCATGATCACATTTTATCTTAAACTCTGAAGATTAACTATTTAGAGGTATTAATCGGTTCAGTTTATTCGGTTTAAGATTATTTATATGGAATTGAAGCAAACTGAATACGTATGGTTCAAAACTAACCAAAAATTGAAAATGAACGCGGTTCGGTGTTTCTGTTTATGGAGTAATCTTTTACTATTAAGTGGTAACGCCAGGTTGCCAAGGGGAAGGGGGTGATAAGGGCGGCGGGGGCCTTCCCCTTAAAAAACGCCCCCCCCCCGAGGAGCCTTATGCACTTGATTGGTTTTTTCGTAGGTCCAATTGTACTTTTTGACTAAAATTTAGCTCACACTTTACAATCACAGAGGTCACTGCTTATTGGTCCTCTGGCTTTTCAGGTTAACATGTTTCGTTTTTATGTTTGATTTCCATTGGGTTAAATGACAAACCTAAATATCCATTATATTTGTTACTTGGTTCGAACTGTGTCCAATTTTGGAAACCAACCGATTAACCAATTCGAAACCGAACAATGAATACCTCTAATTAACATCATATAGTGATCTCAATTTGAATTTGATTATACCTTGATATTAACTTTAGGGGATTTGCATGACGAACCATCGAATACCAGTGGGCTTATAATAAATGTCAAGCCTGATGGTATGATTAATGTTGGGTCTACGAATGATCTCGACATAAATCAGCCCATGCTTGAAGGAAAGCCTGCAAAGATGAACACAATTAGCTAGATATTAAAAATCTAACTGGTTTGTAGTTCTTTTGCATGGAACCATGGTTTACTTGAGAGTCATCTGTAGTCCCATCGCCTTTTGCACCATAAGACGTTACATCAAACGTGGCTGCACTTGTGGTTTCCGGCTAAACATAATGCAACAAAAGCTCAACAAGACTACCAACAAGCAACCATGCAAAGAAATTACCATTCCTTTCGAAGCCATTGAAGCAGTACCCCTTCCTGTATATGTTATGATTATGTATGTGAGAATATTTATTGAATAACATGTGTGTATATAGAAATACTATCAAGGATCTTCTCGTATGTGAGAATATTTATTGAATGACTAATTTATTACACTACAACAACATGAACTAGAGTACTAATAATTACGTTACAATATACAAAAAGCGAAACTGTTATTACTCTAGTACAACATTATTACAACGTAATTACTCTATTTAGAGTAATTACACTGCATGGATCTTTTCTTCACTTAGTATAGTTCATACAATAAAAATATTTGTATTTGATCTTCACATTATATTGAAATAAAAAAGACAAAAGTTTTTTGAAAAGAAAAGAAAGAACAAACATTTTTTGTTACATAATAATCATAATCAAGTTTACATCAATTGGTGAAAGTTTTAAACCTTTATCTAAGCATATTGGACGTTAATGTTTATATAAGCTAGATATATAATATGCCGGTTCAAGTCATTCAACAAACCGGTTCATATACGAAGACTTACAAGACACGACGGTTCAACCACAAAGACACAACGATTCAAGTTTCAGTCATGTCGTTTAGATTAATATCATTATGTATATATAGTTCATGTATGTTTCATTTGAACGGTTATCAAGTTTCATTATCATAAACCAAGATACGAAACACACTTGTATATTCTTACGATCAATTTCAATAAACATCATTATTCTTTATCATTTGTGTCATCAATTAGCGTTTATCTTTCGTGAATCGGCCAACAAACTGGTATCAGAGCCAAGGAAACAAAGAATTATTCAACACCATCACCAATCTGATTATCATATTCCAACAAAAACAGAGGATCACTTCAATCGCTCATCAAGGGAGTAAAGAATTCGAAAACAACAAGAGGATTTACACAAATCATAATCAATAAGAAACTCTCATCAAATCACAAGGAAAATTCGTCTGTAAATTCCCTGAACTTAAATCTGTTTTTGATTAAATTTCTTCCTTCGTAGAACAGGGGACTATCCCGGTTATCATTTGGTGTACGATTGTTCAACAATTATTACTTAGATAGGAATCCCATAAGGATAAGGATAGATTGGAAAACATACTTAGGATTTACCCAGATTATCTTCGTTTCAATATTTCAGATCTTGCGAGGGAATTCAAAAGAAAAGATTTATTAATTATTATTTTGAAATCGTTGACCCTTAAAAGTCAAATCCCGAGAAAAAAAAACAACAGACGTAGTATAAATAAGAAATTCTCTGGGTTATTCTTTTGGGTTTAGAGATTAATCCTTTAATCTCAACACACACCAATCAATTATTAAACGAAAGATGACAACACAAGGAGGAGTACAAACCCAAATTCCAAAACTATTAGGACAAAATTACTATCATTGGCACATTCAAATGTGAGTACTCTTGGAATCTCAAGATTTGTGGAATGTAGTAGAGGATGGTGTTAGGGAATTACCAAATGATGCAAGTGATGCCTACGAAAAGAACACAAAGAACAAAATAAGAAGGATAAGAAGGCAACTTCACTATCTATTCCAGGCATCAACTGAAACATTATTTGAAAGAATTGCAAATGCAAAAACATCTAAGGAAGCATGGGAAATATTATACAAATCATATCATGGAGAACGTCGTGTAAAGACAGTAAAAATTACAAACACTTAGATGTGAATTTGACATCCTAAGAATGTCAGAAACAGAAACAATAGAGGGATATTTTGATAGGGTTACCACAATAGTAAACCAATTAAGAATGAATGAAGAGGAGTTAAGCGACAAGCGAGTAGTTGAGAAAATATTGCGGAGTATGACCAGAAAATATGAATCTGTAGTAGTAGCTGTAGAAGAGTCCAAAGATTTAGAAGAATTATCAATTGAAGAACTTATGGGAATACTACAATCCCATGAACTAAGACTTAAAGCAATATGACACACACGTCATTGATCAAGCATTCCAAGTACAAAGTGGGACTCAAGTAAGAAATAAAGGAGGGAATAGATTTAATAAACAGCTACAGAGGAAGAGGAAGAGGAAGAGGAGGTAGATCAGGGCGATACGGACCCATCATATGTTACAATTGTCAAGGTTTAGGTCATATAGCAAGAACTGTCCAAAAAAGGAGGAAAGTGAGAAAGATGAATCCGCAATGGTATGTAGAGAAGAAAATAAGACAGAACAAGACAGTATGTTCATGATATTTCAATATGGAAGAAGTAAAGATACAAATTGTGGTACTTAGATAGCGGATGTAGTAATCATATGACAGGAAATAGGGATATATTCATCACATTCAATGACCAAGACAGACGAGAAGTTAGAACGGGTGATGACAAGAGACTACAAGTCTTAGGAAGTGGGGAGTATGTATAAGAGTAAAATGATAAGGGGAACAGATACCAAATGTTTTTATGTAGAAGGGTTAAGACATAATCTCCTCAGCATAGGCCAATTACTACAAAAGGGATACAGTGCACTATTGGAAAAGAATTGTGTACCATAAAAAACCAAGAAGGAAAACAATTACAGTAGCCATATGACGCAAAACAAAATGTTTCCTTTATATCCAAATCAAGACTTACCCAAAGTTTTATATACCTCCACAAAGTCAAGTCCTGATTTATGGCATCAAAGATATGGACACATCAACTATGAAACATTGATTGAAATGGAACACAAACAAGCAGTAAAAGGCTTACCAAAATTACACAAGTCAGAAAATGTATGCGATGGATGTGCACTGGAAAGCATGCACGAAAACCATTCAGTAAACAAGCAAAATGGAGAGCAGAAAAAAGCCCCTACAACTCGTTCACTCAGACATATGTGGACCCATGAGAACCAGACCATTGGAGGATGCAGATACTTCATCACCTTCATAGATGACTTTACAAGAAAAACCTGGATATATTTCCTTAAAGAAAAATCACAAGCATTACACTTCTTCAAAAATTTAAAGCCTTAGTAGAAAATCAATCAGACAAAAGGATCAAATATTTTAGGACTGACAGAGTGGTGAATATTGTGGAAATGCCTTCCAAGAATACTTACAAGAAACATGGTATACATCATCAACTAACCACAAGCTACAACCACAACAAAATGAGTGGCCGAACGTAAAAATAGAACCATAATGGAACTAAGCAGAAGTATGTTAAAAACAAAGAAGCTCCCGAATGAATACTGGGGAGAAGCTGTAAGTTGTACAACATATCTTTTGAATCGAACCACCTCCAAAAGTGTCAGTGATAGAACCCCTGAAGAAGCATGGACTGGAATAAAACCAGATGTGTCGAATCTAAGAATTTTTGGATGTTTAGCCTATGCACACATTCCAGAACAAAAACGAAGTAAGCTTGATGATAAAA